>JAGWEN010000119.1:0-62500 GCA_018703685.1 Orius laevigatus
AAATCTCCGTCAAAATCATTAAAATTAATTATTTAATTTTAAATTTGTCTTAAATTAATAAAAGATTATTCGTTTTTGTTCTTTTTGGACGTTTTTGATGTGAAATTTTGTGGGATTTTCGTCCCAAAAGATTTTCGTCGTTTTTCAATTTGTGTGGCTTTGAACTCAATAATTTTCAGAGGTTTTTCGTGTTTCGCACCCTCCGGAATTGTTTTCCCCTTTAATTTTCCCCTTTTTTGCACATTCTAATCGTTGGGGGTTTTTTCTTTCTTTTTTTGTTGGGCCGGGGTTGAAATAAAATATAAGTGATGGAATGATGATTGCCAAGGTGCTCTGCTCCTTCTTCATTTTGACGTTTTATTCTAGTGAGTATATCGATGATGGTAATTTTTATTTTGTTATGAATTATGGCTCATCTGAGGAGCCAGGAAGACCTTGTGGCATCAATAATAGGCAAAGATTGTGGCTCTTGGTCCTTTGACCCTTGGAGACCAAAAAGAGCCATAAAAAGGGCCTCAAAGTTTCATTTTGATCAGTTCCTTAAGGCCCCAATCAACTCAAAGAACTGTTAAACTCGTGAGATATTTAGTTAATTTTCATGATAAATGGATTCTTTTAATCCTTGGGTGCACTCTTGGTCTATAGCCCGACCAGTTGTATATCCGATTGATGCTTTCGTCCTCTATGGCGTTTTTCTTCTCTTTTCTTTCTCTGGCGTCTATTATTAGTTCTTCAGTATTGCACTTGGTTTATAATGGTATAGTTAGTGCTAGGATACAACCTTTTAGTGATAAACAGCGAAAAATAGAGTTTGCGCCCTGGAAACTCGTAAAACTGGCTTCATTGAATGGGTTAATGATAACAGGCGGTTTCTTGGCTAATGAATGCTAAAATGTTATGGCTCTTTATGAGTAAGAGCCAGAAAGAGCCAAATTGAGATTTTGTATTTTTCGATTCAGCCTGGTGGTGTCTATAGAGCTCTAATTTTTATTTATAACCCCAAAAAATCCCATTTTTGTCTATAATTTTTCAAATTTTACTTGAATAAAGCCAATTTTTATTTAAAAACCCCCACATTCCACATCAAGAAGGCAAATTTTTGTCTATAATCCTGGTAAAACGTCATAAAACACATTTTTATCAAAACCCACCTACCCCTGTTGAAAAACACATTTTTATTAGAACGCCCCCATTCCCCAAGTTTTACATAAAAAAATTCCTAATTTTGTCCTTGATTTCCTAAATTTGACGTAGAAAAACACATTTTTATTGGAAAGCCCCCATTCATGGCCTTTGACCGAATAACAGGGATATTGACAAAATTTGGTTTTTCCTTGACGAATCATGGAATTATCATTAGTGGCCACCATGTGTAACCCCCTCCTTAAGTCATTTCCCATAGCTCCTTTTTCCAGAGGGGCAGGCTCAAGATTTTTTTTTTTTTTTTTTTTCAAATATCCTTTAAAAATTTACTTCAAGTTTTTCTTTTTTTTTTCTTTCTTTTTGGTGCATGTAATTTGAAAATATCAGTTGAACACTCCTCCCAAAATTTTTCATTTTCAAATACCTACTCATCTTTTTGTTCATAAAATTCCAAAATGGCAAAATAGAATTTTGCATTTTTCAAAAACAACCTTAAAATAGGCATTTTAACAGCCAATTTTTCATCAAAAACCTCAAAATTAAGGTTTTAAGAACCATTTTTCGTCAAAACCTTAAAATAAAGGTTTTAAGAGCCAAATTTTCTTCAAAAACTTTAAAATCAAAATTTTTACAGCCAATTTTTCCTCAAAAAAACCTCAAAATCAACGTTTTAAGTGCTGCTTCTTTTGTCAAAAACCTCAAAATCAACATTTTAAAACCCAAATTTTCTTCAAAAACCTAACAGTGTTAAGGTAACATGTTGTTAACATTGCTTTTTCTCATTAAATCCGCTAAAATAAAGTAAAAAATAGCCTACTTTCCTACGGAAATCCGCTAAAATAATGGGGGGGGGGGGCAAGGCTTTTCATTTGTTTAAAAGGGGGGCGCACTGTAAAAAAGTTTGGGAACCTCTGCTATAAAATATAGATATCCTCCTATAGCTCTTCCAAATCCCTGTTACTCCATCTATGATCCCCCCCCATATTCCCTTCATAATTTGTCCCCACAACTCATACCATCACCTCCAACTAACCCCCATCCATCCCCAATTTGTCCCCTCATGATTCCCCCCCATTTATTGAGACTATCCCCCCTCATTACCACCTAAAAGCCCCCAAACCCCCCAATTACCCATCTTCTCCTGACATTTATTACTCCTTCCATCATTTCCCCCATTTTTCCTCCCAAATTTTACACCCTTATTAGTTATTACCCCAACTAACCTCCCAAGTGGTGACCAAAACCTAATTCTCAATTGTCTTTAGATTGTTCTGGAGCGAGTGAAACTGATACAGAGCAGATTTGGGGCGACGAAGGTAGCAGTTTGCTTCTTCCATGCAGAAGGACTGAATTGTCACTCAACGGGCCTGTGAGTTGGCGTTATGGAGGAAGGGATAGCTTAAGAGCTGAAAGGACAAGCATCGGCCCAGATAATGCTCTCATTCTCAAAGATTTAAGCCGAGAAGACATCGGTGAATACACTTGCACCCAAGATAATGATTTAATCATCAATAGAGTTCAAGTTCACGTTAGAAGTGAGTTTTTCAAATTCTTTTTTTTTTTTATAAAGACTGATTATTTTTTCAGCCCCTCCACCACCTTTGGCCAATGTGAGTGTAATTCCATCGACAGTTCTTGCTTGTTTGAGATGGGAAGTCGCAGATTCAGGTGGATATCCAATCACGTTTTTTACAGCACAGTACAGACTGCGACATACACCACCTGACCAACCTCCAGACCCGTGGCATTTAGTCAGCCCGGAAAGAATCAGCCCGAGTTCGACACAAATTGACATCTTTCAGCTCCAACCTAATTCTTCATACGTTTTTCAAGTTTGGGCCAACAATAGACTAGGGAGGGGCGAAGTTGTCGAACTTGAGGCCAAAACTGAGCACAACAATCAAGAAATCGAGCTCGCCAAACATCTTCTGGAAGGTGCGGAAACGTTCGACACTCGAGTATGGATCGCCGCCGTCGCCGTCGTCATGGGAACCCTTTTAATCCTCGCCACGGCAACCATATACGCCCTATATAAAGAATGCCATATTCCTTTAGTCGCAGACAAAGATATGGAAACCATGGAACTCATTCCAAATATTATACTCAACCCGGGTTATAATGACTTGCAATCTGAATGGTCGGAACCCGACGAAAACTCTAACGACACAACCACAGTTAGGCTCAATAACAACACAGTTGTTAATCCCGTACGATTATAAAATCAAACTTTTCAAGGCCATTTTCCCCAATCCAACTCGATCCTTTAGTCCAGTCAATCTAAGCCCGAAAAGGGCAAATAAAAATAAGGTATTTATTATAAAAGAGAAGGGTAAAAAAAAAAATTTATAAAAACAAAATCAAAGAGTATTAAATTTGCTACAAATTTGACGTAGTAAGATTTTTTGTAGGACCAAACGTTCCTGAGCTACAAGGCCTTCTGGGGGAAAAAATTATTTTTTTAAATTTGCCCCCTCCTCTTCCTGTTGATCGTTAATTGCTTCTCGATAGTTGATTTTCAATGGAAATTGAATTCTCTACAACGTTTACTTAGTACACTTTTTTGATTAAATCACGCATTCTCTTCTTTTTTACAACTTTTCGACAATCTTACTTTTTTTCATAGGAAAAACTCAAAAATCCCTTTGTCGCCTCGTAGCTCAAAAACTTTTGGGCCTACAAAAACTCTTAGTAGGTCAAATTTGTAGCAAAATTTATAAGCTTTAATTTTGTTTTATAAATTTTTTTAAATTTATCCCCACCCCTGCCTATTGATCGTTAATTGCTTTTTGAGAGTTGTTTTTATAAGGTAATTAAATTTTCTACAACTTTTATTAAGTACACTTTTTTGATTAGATGACGTCTTCACTCCTTCAGAGGTCAAAATAGAAAACCCCCTTTTTTTTACCACCTCGTAGCTCAGGTACGTTTGGTCCCACAAAAAATCGTATTAGCTCAAAATTGTAGCAAATTCAATCATCTTTAATTTTGTTCTAATAATTATTTCGCCTACGACCTACGGTTTTCAAGATATTGGCAAAAAGAAAAAAATCACCTTAAAACCGCTCAGGCCAAAGAGCACGGCTTTCGGTTCAGGAATTTTCATGGTTAATTAGGGGACCCCTACACATCTAGAGAAACAAAATACCTTATTTTTTTCCACCCCCAGGCTTACATTGACTGAACTATTTCGCTTTTTAACCTACCTAACCCTCCTGAAGGTTTCTAACCTGCACAACCCCCCCCCCCAACATCAAACCTCATTTTTTGGCAATAAATAGCTCAATTAAAGGGAAAAAAATGGCCTCTGCTAGTCCTGGGTGTGTCTTTCATTTTGTAGTGCATGATTTTTATAAAGTGTGGTTTTTATTTCCGCCTGTATAATTTGTAAATAAGCTCTCGGTGTATATCAAGTGATATAAAATTAACATGGCTGTATAATTAGTAAGCTAACTAATTGATTTATCAGCAGAAATGTCATCAAGTAGTTTATTTATTGGTTTAGAGCCTTCGAACTCTAAAAACGCACGGTCTAGAGATCCTAGTATAAACTATTTGTATGAAAAATGTAAAAAATGTCATATCGTGTGATTTATTTATTGTAATATTAGGTTGTAATCGGTGCATGAAGGTTGTAAAGCTTAACATATCCATAACAACAGAGATTTGACCAAATATCGCCGAAAAAACAAGGCTAAGTCCCTAGAACAGGAGTGCAGTGGCCACCTGAGGATGAGGAGGACCAAATTTCTGCTGGTACAGTCAATTAATCCCACATTTTGAAAAAATAAAAAAATAAAAACAAAAAACCAAACTTGCTCAACTAAATTTGCTTGTGAGACAGATTGCATTTACAAAATATCAACTCAAAAGGGACTTTTCGTTTTGCATTTTTTTTTAGGCCTAAACGTGGCTTCCGATGCTTAAAAATGCAATATTAGAGTTGTGAATTTATAATGTAAGACTGATCTGCTACTTTCTAAATTTGCCTTATGTGGTAGCAGTTTGAAAGAAAAAAATAGTCATAATTTTTAGCAGTCTTTATATTTTGTATGTGGGGAGTTACAAAAGCATATCTTCAGACAATGTTTAGTATAAGCCCGTTTTAGAAGAAAAAAATATTTTTTCTTTTCATTGTTGTCACCCTTGCAAGATTATATTTTGTACAACTTAGCAATACTTTTGGATAAAGAATAGTTAAGCCTAAATGTGTGAGCTTCGTGTTTTTCGTAGATAATCCTCACTTTAGATCCCATAGAAATTGTTGTAGTTGTTCCTTTTGTGAAAATAGCGTTTTTAGTCGTAAAAAAGGGCAATATTGAATATTTTAGAGCTATTTTCTTTGCATTTAATATAGGCATTTAGGTGTCGATCTCAAAATCAAAAAACCTCGATTTTTTTTTTAGTTACCACTTTTTTCTGTGATTTATTTTTTATGGCTATGTAAGTCTTCCAGCAAAGGGCTGATTGTGAAATCATGACCGAACCTTTAAATGGCCGTAACTTCCAAAATATTTGACCGATTTTATCGATATTTATACCATCGGAAAGCTATTTTAAAGAGCTTTCCAACGGTATAAATATTATTTTAATTGTTCAACTATTATGGAAGTTATGGGCATTTAAAGGTTGTCATGAAATCGTGCTCTCTGACTTACCAGCCCTTTTGTTTTCTCTTTTTTTAATTTCATCTTTTATTTGTACCTGAATGTTTCCTTCAACTTTCATTTCTTCAATAAAATAACCATGTGCCTGAAATATTTCGATATTTCCAGCGATTTTCCCCCCTGTTGTGTTCAAATCGAACAGGGTCGAATTTTTTAAATCATTTTTTAACGGAAATTGGGAAAAAAAAGGACTGATTTTTTTTTTAAAGACAGGAAAACGGCGATTAATCGCGATGTGGTATTTTGATACGGTTTTAACATTCCAAGCAATATTATTTTTTAAATAAAATGTATAAATTCATTATATTGATTCTAATTTTACTCATACGACTGATTGTACGCAGACTAAAAGAATGAATAATTTTTTAAAATGTTTAAATGTTCGGTAATTTATTGTGATAGTAATTTTTTGGCTTAATATTAGTGGGTTTTTATGTTATTTTTACATCGCTTTTCTAGCACAGTAACTTATATTTATAATACGATTGTGGCGATAAATGTTATTAATAAATATTTATAAAAATATCTTTTTGTTTATTTTAGCACCCTGTGAGCAGCATCAAGGATCGGCTTTTGTTTAGTAGAAAAAAAAAGATGAAGCCCTTAAAATTTCAGGTTGATAGGTTTAGAACAGTGGTTCCCAAACTCCCCCCACCCCCATGGGCAGGCTCAAGAATTTTTTTTTTTTTTTTTTTCAAATATTCCCCAAAAATTTGGTTTTCTTTCTGAACATATTTTTTAAAAACATTTTATCAAAAATCTTAAAATCAGCATTTTAAGAGCCAATTTTTCTTCAAAAACCTCAAAATCAAGGTTTCAAGAACCATCAAAGTTTCGTCCAAAAACTTTTTTTTTTTTTATGGCTTTGCCAGCATTGGCATTAGCCAGTTGACATCCAAAAACCTCAAAATCAACATTTGTTAAGCCAAATTTTCGTCAAAAATCTCAAAATCAACATTTGTAAAGCCCAATTTTCATCCAAAAACCTCAAACTTTAAGTTTTAAAAGCCAAAATTTCGTCAAAAGCCTCAATATCAACATTTGTAAAGCCAAATTTTTGTCCAAAAACCTCAAAATCAAAGTTATAAGATCCAATTTTTCGTCAAAAAACCTCCGAATCAGCGTTATAAGTGCAATTTATTTTGTCAAAAACCTCAAAATCTACATTTTTAAAAACCCAATTTTCTTCAAAAACCTCAAAATTAACATTCAAAACTTTTTTGAGGAGGGGCACAGGTTTTCATTTGTTTAAAAGGGGGGCACACTGTGAAAAATTTTGGAAACCTCTGGTTTGGAAGCTGAGAAAAGTCCTTTTCAAGATGAAGACTACTCAGCAAAGAAATCAATTTTTTCTTTATTATTTTAATGGAAGAACTCACAAAACTTGATTAAAAATACAATTTGTGCTTTGTACTTAAAGATAGTGTAAATATAAATTTTTTTGACTTCAGCACTGTAAGTACTAAAATCGACAATTTATTTTTCATAAATATTAAAATATATAATTTCTTGTTAAATAAAAGGTGGATTTGCACTAGAGAAGAGGGTAATCCGAGAGATCAAAATGAAAATGCAAATTTTGGCTTCTACATCAATGGCCGACGGGCGAATTTTCAGCTGGATCGATGGAAACAAAAAAATTAAATTTTACCACCCTGGGGGAAGAAAGGATCCATTTTGCAAGATCCATCTAAAATTCTGCACGTCTATGGTTTTAAAAAATCAACTTAAAAGGTTCCCTGATTCCCTCTAGAGTAAATACACCTCAATAAATAAATTTTTTGTGTGCTATTATTATTTCATCACTCCAACCAACGGGATATTATCCAAATGGCGAGTAATGGATGATAAAGAGTTCATGTAATAGACGGAAAGAGGTAAAAAGAAATCTTTTTGAAAGTTCGGAAGGAGTTCACTCAATTCTTTGGTTATGTCGTGCGTCGAGGAGTCATTTTCGTAGGAAGATTCTAATATATCGCAGTCCACTAGACAGCTGTAGTCCAAATTTGCTGAAAAATAAAATAATATTAAGAACTTATAATTGCCATTGCTCATTCATAGTCCAGTCAATCTAAGCCTGAGGGTTAAAAAAAAAAAAAAAAAAAAAAGGTAAACTTGTTAAAAAAAGTGTCTAGAGAATTTTTAAGGTGATTTTTTTCGTTTTTTCTTCAATATCTCGAAAACCGTTAGTCGTAGGCGAAATAATTTTTAGTACAAAATTAAAGATAATTAAATTTGCTATAATTTTGAGCTAATATGATTTTTTCGTAGGACCAAACGTTCCTGAGCTATGAGGTCGCAAAAAAAAACCGGGGTTTCTATTTTGACCTCGAAAGGACAGAAGACGTCATTTAATCAAAAAAGTGTACTTAAGAAAAGTTGTAGAGAATTTAATTACCTTTAAAAAACGACTCTCAAAAAACAATTAACGATCAATAGGCAGGGGTGGGGGTAAATTTCAAAAAATTTACCACCACCTCTCCATGTTAATTAATTGCTTCTCGATAGTTGATTTTAAATGGAAATTGAATTCTCTACAACGTTTTCTTAGTACGCTTTTTTGATCGGACATCCCCTTCCTCGATTTTTTCCGACTTTTCTAAAATCTGACTTTTTTCATAGGAAAAACTCAAAAATCCCACTTTTTTGTCGTCTCGTAGCTCAGGAACGGTTGGTCTTACAAAAATTCTTATAAAATCAAATTTGCAGCAAATTTTATAGGCTTTAATTTTGTTTTTATAAATTTTTTTGAAATTTCAATTTTTGAATGAAATTTGTTTTGAAATTTACCCCCACCCCTGCCTATTGATAGTTAATTGTTTTTTAAAGGTAATTAAATTCTCTACAACTTTTCTTAAGTACACTTTTTTGATTAAATGACGTCTTATGTCCTTTAGAGGTCAAAATAGAAACCCCGTTTTTTTTGGGACCTCGTAGCTCAGAAACGTTTGGTCCTACGAAAAAATCATATTAGCTCAAAATTATAGCAAATTTAATTATCTTTAATTTTGTACTAAAAATTATTTCGCCTACGACTAACGGTTTTCGAGATATAGCAGAAAAAACGAAAAAAATCACCTTAAAAACGCTCTAGACACTTTTCCCTACGGGTTTCGGTAGGAGACTTTTTTGTGGTTAATCAGGGAACCTACTCCTAGAAATTTCTGTATATAAACAAAATACCTTATTTATTTTGTTTTTATTTGCCCTTTTCGGGCTTAGATTGACTGGACTATCAGTACTGTCCACAACATACCATTTAAGCTGGCAGGTGGTGAAATCGGCTCGGTATAAGTAGTCGTGTTGGCTGAACTGGTGGCGCTTCGTTGAATGTGCGATGAGAGTTGAGTCGCTAAAATTGTCGATCCAATAACCGTCAACATAACCGCAGCATAACTCGCCAGACAGACAGCAGAAACCTTCATTTCTCATAAAAACATGAATTTATTTAAACCACAATATTTACGGTAAAAACAGCTTGAGCCAAATCCAAAGCGTCAATGTAGTCCATCAAAAGTTCAAGATCGGTATAACTAAACCATCCTCGTTTTTTTCCCTCATTCATAGCAACAGTTCGTTCTAAACTTCGCATGGCTTCCCAAAATGTTGAATCTTTTACAAAAACTTTCCAATCCTTGAAAAAAGGTTAAAACTGAACTAAAAAATGTGGGAAACTTACTATTGCGTTAAGGAAGTCTTTTTCTAATTTATTCACAGCTTTTAAGGTAAGTCCAGCGGATTCAGCCCATTGGCTGTTCATAACGTCGTAATCTTCGTTTAAAAATTTTGATGCTACCATCTTAAGGAAAAAAAATTAAGAAAATTATGAGGAGTGGATGGGGCGAACTTACTAATGAGACGAGGAAGAGTTCAGACGGGACCGATTTTTCGACGAAGGCAGGATTGCAGGTTTTGAGTCTGTCGAGATAGAGGAGGGCCAAAGCGAATGAGCAAGGTTCGACACATGTGTTCCATACAATCTCGGATGCTTCATCTAATCTCAGTCTTTCCAAACTTATCGAATCCTTTTTCACCTCCGAAAACAGCTCTGATGCTAATTCTAAGAACAAAATGGTCAGTAACTTCTGAATTATGTAGCATCTAAAGGAGGGTAGTCTACAAGGGGTCTAAACTACATAAAAATGGTCTAAACCACATAAAAAGGGTCCAAACCAGGGTTGCCAGATTTGGCATTTTACACTACTTATAAAAGTAGACCAACTCGCGATAAATGGCCCAAACTGGCCACTGAGCCCAACTTTGTCTGAAAACAGGGTTGCCAGATTAGGCCTTACAGAAGGAGCCCAATTTTCAATAAATCGCTAAAACTGGCAACACTGTCAAAAGCCCAATTTGGTCAGATAACAGGTTTGGCAGATTGGGCCTTATAAAAATAGCACAATTGGCGATAATTCGCGCAAACTGGCAGCACTGTCAAAAGCCCAACTTTGTCAGATAACAGGGTTGCCAGATTGGGCCTTACAAAAGTAGCCCAATTTGAAATAAATCTCCAAAACTGTCAAAAGGCCAAATTTGTTGGATAACAGAATTGCCATATTTTGCCTCATAAACGTCGCCCAATTTGCAATAAACGCCCAAACTGGCAACACTGTCAAAAGCCCAACTTAGTCAGATAACAGGGTTGCCAGATTGGGCCTTACGTAAGTAGCCCAATTTGCAATACATGTCCAAACTGCAACAGTGTCAAGAGCCCAACTTTGCCTGATAACAGGGTGGCCAGATTGGGCCTTACAGAACTAGCCCAATTTTCTACGAATCGCCCAAACTGGCAACACCGACAATAGGCCAACTTTGTCAGATAACAGATTTGCCAGATTTGGCCTCATAAAAGTAGCCCAATTTGCAATAAACGCCCAAACTGACAACACTGTCAAGAGCCCAACTTTGCCAGATAAAAGGGTTGCCAGATTTGGCCTTACAAAAGTAGCCCAATTTAAAATAAATCGCCAAAACTGGCAACACTGTCAAGAGTCCAACTTCGTCAGATATCAACAGCCCAATTTTGTCAGATAACTGGGTTGCCAGATTTTGCCTTACGAAAGTAGCCCAATTTGCAATAAATCGCCCAAACTGGCAACAGTGTCAAGAGCCCAACTTTGTCAGATAACAAGGTTGCCAGATTTGGCCTTTAAAAGGAGCGCGAACTAAGGGATCCGAATCGGTCTAAAAGGTGCCCAAACCTTTGTAAAAGACTTTTAACTGACATATGGACCCTTTTCTGAATGATCCACTTTTAAACTCGCATGTCTATGACTAATGCCGTCAGAATTCACTCATATAAATTAGTAAAATGAAATGAAAACCTAATTTCTCAGATAAATAACAGAAAAAGTCGGTCACCTGTAACTGGCAAGCCGAGAGCCTCCGTTATCTGGCTATAATAAAGAGTTTTCGTAATCCTCTTCAAAAATTCCTCATGATTTTCGATCGACTAAAACAAAAGAAATGAAAATAAATGAAAAAATCTGGAACATTCGGAGCACGTTTTCGCCTACCTTGAATCTGATCCTGTTCCAATCTTTTCGCTTCTTCTTCAACAGGGAATGAACTGACATTTTACAATTTATCCTATTAAAGGAACTGTAAGGAAAATTCAATTTTTAAAATTTTTGGAAAACTCAAACTTATGGCGTAAAATGGACTCACTTCGAAAAGAAAGGTTTCCCTTTTTTTAGTGCCCGTTACTGGTTTCTGATTGGCTCAAACTTCAAAGCCGAAACCTTTGTTTTCCGCCTCTTATATCAAAAGTAGAAACAAAATAAAAGGAAATTCGCTTAAATAAGAAGAAAATAAAATAATATTGAAAATAAAAAAAAAATTGAGTATGATGATCTTTTAGGTATTACCTATTAGATGTAAAAATCTGCCAAAAATTTGTTAAAAAATAGCTTTTTTTTTTTAATTATGAGTCATTTAGCTGGAGGCGGGAGCTTTCGAGCGCCTAAATATGGAAACGCTTTTGGAAAGGTCTTGACCTCAAATTGGCGTTGACTGTTGAGCTTACAGAGACATTTTCTTATTTTAAAAAAGCTACAAGCACTTGAAGTTTCAAATACTAATTGCAACTTTTTTTTTTTTTTTTTTTTTTTCAAATATCCCCCAAAAATTAAATTTTTCTTTTCTTTCTGAACATATTTTAAGGATATTTTTCATCAAAAACCTTAAAATCGACATTTTTAGAGCCAATTTTTCGTCAAAAACCTCCGAATCAACAGTTAAGAGTGTACTAAAGGCCCCCGGTTTTAGCAATCTCCGAACCTGTATCTCCTGTTGTACTCAAAATTTTTCTGTGAAAATTTTTTCATTTATTTATTTATTTATTTTAAATAAATGGCGATCAACTAACGTGCTCCTACAAAATATTTCGCTAGGAGAAAAAATAGAATAATCTTATTCTCCGATTTGCTCCCGAACTTATGAACCGATTTTCGATTTTTTGGTCTCGTTTTTTCTAATATTTTGTGAAGATGCTCCTAATGGAGTCGAATTTGATTTTTTATAATTTATACAAGAAATAAAATAAAAAATCTGGAAAAATATTTTTTTGGAGCACATTAGTAGTTCGGCATTTAAAAATCAATGAAATTAAAAAAAAATTTGTTAAAAAATTTTGAGTAGAACCGGAGATAATCGGAGAATACTAAAACCGGAATACTAAAAACCTCACAATGAAAGTTTTAAGAGACAATTTTCTTCAAAAACTTCAAAATCAAGGTTTCACGAGCCAAATTTCCGTCAAAAACCTCAAAATCTACATTTTTAAAGCCAAATTTTCATCTAAAAACCTCAAAATAAAAGTTTTAAGAGCCTTTTTTCGTCAAAAACAGCAAAATCAAGGTTTCAAGAGCTAAATTTTCGTCAAAACCTCAATATCAACATTTGTAAAGCCCAATTTTGGTCCAAAAACCTCAAAATCAAGATTTTATGAGCCAAATTTTCGTCAAAAACCTCAAAATCAACATTAATTTTAAAGCCCAATTTTCGTCAAAAAACCTCAAAATCAAAGTTTTAAGAGCCTTTTTTCGTCTAAAACCTCAAAATCAAGGTTTTAAGAGCCAAATTTTCGTCAAAAACCTCTACATCAACTTCAAAGAGTCAATTTTTTTTTTTTTTTTTTTTTTGTCAAAAACCTCAAATTATGGTTTTAAAAGCCAATTTTTCGTCAAAAAACCTCAGCATCAGAGTTTTAAGTGCAATTTATTTTGCCAAAAACCTCAAAATCTAAGTTTTTAAAACCCCAAATTTCCTTCAAAATTATCATCCAAAACTTTTTTTGGAAAAAGTTTGTGAGCCTCTGGCATAGAGATTTCACACTTTTTGGTTTACCTAGATTTACTTTAAATTCTATTAAAATTTAACGCCCAATTCTTTGATTTTATGCCTCAGGGGCCTCTAAACTACATTCAATGAAAAAAAAAATTTGAAAAAAAGACGAGAATAAATTTTTTTTTAAATTCACTAAAAAAATGGTTTTTAAGGGTTTTAATTTTGTAGATGGGGCTCAAAGGGGCGTCGCGGTGGCCAGGGTGCTAAGGCGTTAATCCCAAACATCGCGATACGGCGTTCACCAATGGGCTCCAGGGTTCAAGGCGGGCGGTCCCCAAATTGAACCCAATATACCTCAAATTTACTTTTTCGATGGGAAAACACCAATGAGATATCACCTAGTAGTGAAAAACCCTCTTATAAAAAAAAACAAACTTGTAGATGGGTACATAATATTTACAAACTAATGCTAGTTTATAATTTAGAAATACATTAAAGGCATTTGAATTACATAAGTATAATTGTATTTGTTTTATTGGTATCAGTCTTTCTCATCGGTCGTTAAATTTGAAAGTTGCTTTTTGATGCGATCCATGCTACCGAGAACTGCATCCAGCGTTTGAGGTTCCAGTGATATATTAAATTTCTGCGTACGCCCATCTTTCAGGGAAGCTCGATTCTCAACCTAAAAAAGTAAAAAAATTAGCTGAGAAGAAAAAAAAATTTTTTTAGTTAAGATTTAGTTGAGTAGTTAGACTACAGAGGTCGCTCAATGTGTCGATCTGAAAGTCCCATTTCTTTGCAACGCAATACAATGTTTTAATAGTAGCCTAGTAGGTAATTTATGGGCTTTTACCTCGAGCTCAAGAAGACAATGTCGTCCAGGCTGATCCACATCAACAGCTTGACATGAATGGCTTATAAGTCGAGGAGGACCAACATAATCTTGTGACATGATTGAAATAGCGAAATATCTAATATAGGTCGAAAAAATGAGGTAAAAAAATAAATAAAATATTCAAGAAAACGAAAACAAGTTCATTGTTTATAGAAACCTGACGATATTCGATAACAAATGCTCTCTGCTGATAACAGATTAACTGATAAGAGATAAGGTGGTTGTCGGTGTTCAGTGTTACCAACCGGCATTTTCTTAAAATTCCGGAGGGGCCCCTACCAAATCGTTTTCCCCCAGTAAAATAAGATTTAAATTAACTTTTTAATTTTTATTTTGTTTACAATCCAAAAGCGTATTAAGTTCACTATTTTCGTCATACACTTTGATAAATCATTATCGGATTTAGTTGGCCGTACTACATTTTTTTTGGCGGGAGTCGAGACGTAGATACTTACAAATTAAAAATTTCCATTATGCAAAGTCAACATTTTTAAAGCCACTTTTGTGCCAAAACTCAAAAATTCAGTCTTGAAAGTCATAAGCAGTTTGGTAACTCCTACACCCTAGGACCATAATGAATTTCAACAAATGCGTTATCTATTGGTCTCACTCCCCTATGGCAGAATGAAATTCTCTCCGCTTTGCAACGCCACAAAAATAAAGATTGAAAAAAAAAAATAATAATTTGAAGGATAAATTTTATTGAAACTTCCTTGTTCTTCCCACGTCTTCTCAACTGTCAAAAACGTCTTTTCTTTAAATAACTTAACATTTTTTCTCGATAAAATAGAATTCCTTGAAAATTCACAAAGACGTGGGAGAGTCAAATCTCAGTGATGGAATAATTGGTTGAGATCTGTGTGAGATACAAGATATAATTACAGGATAGAAAAAAGAAGTTAAAATCAATTTTTTTTCTTGGTCACCATCTGTCGTCTTTAAGGTGGTTTTTAACGTCGGATTAACGTTTTTCCGAGTCTTCCTCGCTGTCATATTCTTCGAGGTATGGACATCGATTGTCTAGATTGACTGGAGGTGTTTGAATAATCGGGTGATGAACTGTACACTAGTCGACGCGCCATTAAAGTGAGGGCAAGGACGTCTGAGTCAGAAAATTGCACCACGGAACTCGGATCCCATATATGGCCACCTATTGATATTCACAACACGGCTTTTTTTACTTATCTGGAATGGACCACTCTGTCGAAATTGCAATATATTAGTTGTTTTTCAACCATTTTCTTTTCGAGTTCAATATCGATTTTTTTCATTTCGATTTCTGGCCCGACTTCTTTCCGTTTAGTCAAATTGCTCTGAAATGCCCTGGAAAAAATTGAAAGAGGGTCTACCTTACACGTCACCAGAGGTGAAAGGATCCCTCACGGTCCAGCAGGAGGCGTCGTTTTGGCGGATGTGACACTTGAGGATACCCCCAAAAAGTGCCATTTGGGTGACGCGCACACAATAGACACCTTACAATAGACATTTGGATTCTTTTGCTTTAAATCAGTGGTTCCTGGGGGGGGGGGGGGCAGGCTCAAGATTTTTTCTTTTTCTTTCAAATATCCCCCAAAAATTAAGTCGTCAAAAACCTCAAAATCAACATTTGTAAAGCCTCATTTACGTAAAAAAACCCCTCAAAATCAAAGTCTTCAGAGACAATTGTCGTCAAAAATCTCGAAATCAAGGTTTCAAGAGCCAAATTTTCGTCGAAAACCTCCATATCAACATTTGTAAAGCCCGATTTTTGTCAAAAAACCACAAAATCAAAGTTTTAAGAGACATTTTTCGTCAATAATCTCAAAATCAAGATTTTAAGAGCCACATTTTCGTCAGAAAAAAACTCAAAATCAATATTTGTGAAGCCCAATTTTCGTCTAAAAACCTCAAATTCAAAGTTTTAAGAGCCTTTTTACGTCAAAAATCTCAAAATCAAGGTTTTAAGAGCCAAATTTTCATTTGTAAAGCCTCATTTACGTAAAAAAAACCTCAAAATCAAAGTCTTCAGAGACAATTGTCGTCAAAAATCTCGAAATCAAGGTTTCAAGAGCCAAATTTTCGTCGAAAACCTCAATATCAACATTTGTAAAGCCCGATTTTTGTCAAAAAACCACAAAATCAAAGTTTTAAGAGACATTTTTCGTCAATAATCTCAAAATCAAAGTTTCAGAGACAATTTCGTCAAAAATTCTCGAAATCAAGGTTTCAAGAGCCAAATTTTCGTCGAAAACCTCAATATCAACATTTGTAAAGCCCGATTTTTGTCAAAAAACCACAAAATCAAAGTTTTAAGAGACATTTTTCGTCAATAATCTCAAAATCAAAGTCTTCAGAGACAATTGTCGTCAAAAATCTCAAAATCAAGGTTTCAAGAGCCAAATTTTCGTCGAAAACCTCAATATCAACATTTGTAAAGCCCGATTTTTGTCAAAAAACCACAAAATCAAAGTTTTAAGAGACATTTTTCGTCAATAATCTCAAAAATCAAAGTCTTCAGAGACATTGTCGTCAAAAATCTCAAAATCAAGGTTTCAAGAGCCAAATTTTCGTCGAAAACCTCAATATCAACATTTGTAAAGCCCGATTTTTGTCAAAAACCACAAAATCAAAGTTTTAAGAGACATTTTTCGTCAATAATCTCAAAATCAAGATTTTAAGAGCCACATTTTCGTAAAAAAAAAAAAAAAAAAAAAAAAAAAAAAAAAAAAAACTCAAAATCAACATTTGTAAAGCCCAATTTTCGTCTAAAAACCTCAAATTCAAAGTTTTAAAAGCCTTTTTCGTCAAAAATCTCAAAATCAAGGTTTTAAGAGCCAAATTTTCGTCAAAAAACCTCAGAATCAGCGTTTTAAGTGCAATTTATTATGTCAAAAACCTCAAAATCAACATTTGTAAAACAACCTCATTTACGTCTAAAAACCTCAAAATCAAAGTCTTAAGAGACAGTTTTCGTCAAAAATTTCAAAATCAAGGTTTCAAGAGCCAAATTTTCGTCAAAAACCTCAATATCAACATTTGTGAAGGCCAATTTTCGACAAAAACCCTCAAAATCAAAGTTTTAAGAGACATTTTTCGTCAAAAATCTCAAAATCAAGGTTTTAAGAGCCAAATTTTCGTCAAAAAACCTCAGAATCAGCGTTTTAAGTGCAATTTATTTTGTCAAAAACCTCAAAATCTACATTTTTAAAACCCTAATTTTCTTCAAAAACCTCAAAATTAACATTCAAAACTTTTTTTTTTTGGGGGGGGGGGCGCACAGGTTTTCATTTGTTTAAAAGGGGGGGAGCACTGTGAAAAAGTTTGGGAACCTCTGCTTTAAATGAATAAAATTATGTCTGATAAAAAATCTTTATTACATAATATATTGTACATACAGGATAGAGCCTAAGGAGGTTGGAACGCGGAAGCGTTCCGCCCAACCAATGGAGAGGTCCGTAGAGAACCAGCATTTTGAGAAAGTTCAAGTTTTGGAGGTTCCTCGATCCTACCTCCATCACTACCAGAACAGACCGTTTAAGAAAGTTATCGTTGCGGGCATCTTCAGACTATTTAGTAGGTACTTGAAAAAAACCATAGCGATTATAGTCACTGGACTAGCGACTTGTTATTCATGTAAAGGCAATTTTTTTAAACGCAGTTTGTTGGGCAGTAACGGCTTGTTGGAGCCAATTAACAGCTGCCTTCATTACTTCATGAAAACCTGGTTGCATAAAGGCAACGAGCGGAATGAAAACGAAAGTGACAAACCCTTTTATCGGCAATCTTTGTGCTGAATCATTTAGAGCTGACAAGAATTCGCGACTTTTTTAAAATCCGTCACACCTTGATTTTATCATTAAAACCTTCATAAGTCAAAAAGACCACCCGTTTCGGTTGTTTTTAAATTTTCACCCTAAAATTAGTAGTCAAGGTTCCCTATAAAATTATTCCTGTTCGGTTGTCACCTTCACGTTTAAAGTGATTATTCCCAACATGGACTACCTATCTTAGGAGAACTAGGAATAAAAAAGTCATCTTTATTTACATACGTAAAATTACAACAGCCTCGATGCTCTTCTTTGAAACCATTGCAATATGTTTGTTGATTTTGATACAGGATGTTCTATCAATTCAAGTGGTTCATATCCAAGTGTTTTTTCCTTAAATAGTGAAACGTTTACTGAAACTAAGATTGCGGCGAATTTTAGGATTGACGTAATTTCGGAAGGTTAAATGGAAAATTGTTGCACGAGGACAAGCAGATAACTAGGTAGGCTCATTCGAACCCCCCAAGAAATCGACAAATGCAGTTAAAAAAAAAAAAAAAAAAAAAAGTTGAACTAATAAAATAAATAATCCTCGAAAAAGGTTCAAAATCTGACGCTGTACCATTTTGAGGGTGAAAAACAAGAATCTTGACCATTTAAAGCGAGAAAGATCCTATAAAGTGAAAAACTTTATACAGAAATCGGAAGTTGATTTCGGGATTTAAAAGCAATTTTTTTAACCTCTCGAAAGGGAGGTCCCTTCTTCACTTTTTCGACCTAAAATTTTTATTTTTTGATTTCTCCCAAAATGTGGTTTTTGATCATTTTTAGGGTGAAAAACAAGAATCCGAGGTCGTTTTTGAAAATAGGGGCCCTTTTTGACTTTAAGTGCTCTTTTGACCAGTTTTTGTTGCTTTACGACGAAAAGAACCCTTGTTAGCTTAAGTTTTAATCCTTTTTTGATACTAGGGGCCTTTTAACTAGATACTATTCCATTACTACAAAATGGCCTCTTTTAACTTTTTTTGGTCCTGTCACGAGGGCTTCTTTTTAAACATTTTAAGACTTCTGTTATACTCCCGTAGTAGCGAGGGGGGGCAATATGAGAATTTTCCGGTAAATACCTAAGCGACCCTTATTTCAACTAAGGGATTGGAAACGGTATGAAACGTTGCTGTCAGCAAAGGAACGATGTATGGAAGAAAAAGTAGGACGAGAGTGAATTTTTTTTATTTAGTTTGATCCCGTTGATTTAGTTGACCCTAGTGCACGATCGGAAACGAAACTTTTATAATAAAATTCGTATAAAAAGTACGGAGAGAGTGATACCGGGCCGATGTCGAAAGAGCCCTCCGTTGAAGCTGGGAGAGGTCAAGCTCCATTTAGGGAAGTGACGAGTCCGTGCAATGTGGGACACAACTTTGTGATTTTTTTTTCTCTCTCTCTTTATAATCCATGCTTATTGAATAAACCATAAAAAGAATCGCAACCCCTACCAGGAATCACAAACACATGGTCGCCAAAGGTTCAAAAAACACAGGAAATCTTTACGTAAGATCTTTTAGAAAGGATTGATCAGATAAAGAAATTTTTGCTGAAAAAACAGTAGCTACCCGATGATTAATAAAATTAACTTCCTTTAACTTTCACCTTTAGGAGAGGCAATGATTCACCTTGAAAATGAGACCTTGCAAGCATCTCTTTGATTATTAAGATCATAAATAATGAATGATTGATCGTCGAGTTTCCAAGTACCTAATTGTGACCTTATTTATTGTTTTGCCACTTGGAAAATAATTTCGTGTCGATAAAACGATGTAGTAAATTCGCCCACGGATATGGTAGGTGGCCTGTGAAAAGAAGTTGATAAGGAGTAAGAAAGTTCCATTTAATTCAGAACTAGTCCGACGTTCTTTTTGCCCGTTTCGAGCCAAGGGCGTCAATTCCCCTGCTTTGGTCTTCACCTCCCTGAAACGCTAAGCCCTGACACAATTATCCTCTTTGGCCGTTCAATTTTTTATTTCTGAGAATTTACAAGTAATTTCGATACGAGAGCTTCTTTTACTCCGGATAGGGAAAAAAAGGTAAAATTTCGTTTTTATTTGACCTTAGCGCTTTTTATTGGCAGCAAGACATGACAACCTTACTTACTTCCCTTGTGTCTAAAAAGGATCAAAAAATAAAGCTAAAAGGGCCATTTTTTGTTGGAACTTAATCTACTTAAAAGGACACCTAGTGTCCAAAAAGGAGATCAAAATCGGTTGCTAGACTAAGGGCTAAGGAGGAAGGGCGTAGATGGGCCCTTCTTGTAGTAAAAGAACAAAATTTAATAAAAGAGCCCCTAGCGTCCGAAAAATGATAAAAATTAAGCTAAAAAGGGCCCTATTTCTCGTGAAAAAATAGTATCTTGTTAAAAGGCCCTCTCGTGCCCAAAAAGGGTCAAAAATCAAGCAAAAAAGGGTCATTTTGTCGTGAAAGAATAAGGTATACATAGTTAAAAGTGTCCCTAGTGTCCAAAAATGATTTTAAAAAATCAAGCTAAAAAGGGCCATTTTGTCGTAAAGGAAGAACTATTAGTTAAAAGGGCCTCAAATGCTCAAAAAGGATAAAAAATCAAGCTGAAAAGGGCCCTATTTGTCGATAAGGAACAAAATATATTTAAAAGTGTCCGTGGTGTCCAAGAAGGATAAAAAAAAAAAAAAAAAAAAAAAAAAAAAAAAAAAAAAAAAAAAAAAAATCAAACTCAAATGGGCCCTATTTGTTTTAAAGGAAGAGCATCTAGTTAAAAGGGCCTCAAATGTCCAAAAAGGATCAAAAATCGAGCTAAAAATGGCCCTATTTGTCGTGAAGGAACAAAATATAGTCCCTGGTGTCCAAGAAGAATAAAAAATCAAGCTTAAAAGGGCCCTATTGGTTGTAAAGGAAGAGCATCTAGTTAAAAGGGCCTCAAATGTCCAAAAAAATCAAAAATCAAGCTAAAAAGGGCCATTTTGTCGTAAAGGAAAAACATCTAGTTAAAAGTGTCCCTAGTGTCCTAAAAGGACCAAGATTCCGCAAAAGGAACAGGTTTGTGGGGCCCTAGAACTCAAAATACCTAAGAAGACAGTTTTGTGACCTTGGGAGCTGAAAAGTCGTAATATCATTCCTACAAGGTTTTTTTTTTTTTTTTTTTTTTTTTTTTTTTTTTTTTTTTTTTTTTTTAAGCTCTTGCTCCTCATATTACAGTACAACAACCCCCTTGCCTCACTCCCCTGGGGATAGGAGGGGGGCTACAGTATCGTGATCCGGACTGGACGGTCACCCAACCACATCCTAACCACGGCCGACAATGCTTAACTTCGGTCATCAATGGGAACCGGTGCTTTATTGCCGCTAGCCCGTAGCCCATTTCTACTAGGTGGACCCTGCATTGAGGGAAAAGACACAAATTTCCTTATCAGTTGATGATCCCGTTTTTTCAAGAAATCCAAAAAATTAGAAAAAGATCGTTCAATGGACCAAAAAATTAAAGGAAAAAGTAAGCACGGAAGGCCAGAACGTTTGATGGATTCTTTTGCGTGGTAAAACGTTCTTATTCATAAAATTAATTGAGACCGCTTACCAGTTTAAAATAACAAACCTTTCTCTCCTTCTCCCACGAAGTCCGTCTAGACATCATAATAATTTTTTTACACTCCTTTTACATCTTAATAAAAGATCTTCAGAGGCTAAAGACTCGCAATTAAGGTAAATAATTCAAACCTATGGTGCAAAAAAAGGTGTCTGGAAGTTTTTATCATTTCTGTGGCAATTCTGTGTGCAAACTGATGGTTCTAGAGAATAGAGAAAAGGTAGAAACAAGCAGCTTCTCCCGATAATTAATTAACGGTTTTAATGTTTTGCATTGGAAACTCTTATTGGGAAAATTGGTCCACTGGTTCATTGATCCCATTGATGAAATGCAACGAGGACAAAGGAGGATCGACGTTTTTCGAATTTTCTCAAGTGACCTAAAGTATTCGGTATTTAACCTTAAGAAACTTCTGGATGAAGATTTTGTAGTGGAAAGAAAAACCTTCGTTTCTGCTTATGAATCCGTCCATTCTTGGAAGCTCTAATTAATCGTTTATCGGTACAAATTATATTCTCGCGCTCTTTAACCCGTTTAAGGGCGGTTCGTGTATGGAAGAGACACGGGACGCTGAGCTCCGCCGTGGGCTTGAAATCTGCAAGTGGGAGTAGATTAAGGCGAGCAAGAAGGTAGAGGAGGGAGTTCTCAACTATGTGGGCAGGTGGTCGAAACTCCTACAGTTCATTTTGTGGCTCAAACCAGAACTGGAAACGAGTGTCGTATTTTTTTTCTTTATTATTTATTTTGTGCGAAAACGTTATTTGACAGCCGAGAATTAAAACGCCGGGAGAAGGACAGAAGGAAGTCGTATCCAGCTTGGGCACCTCTGGTATGTTTATTTACTTTTTAACCAGTTCTTAAGATGTGGAGGAATCTTAAAAAAACATTTTAACCACTTAATGCAAAATAGATTTCCCTCCTATGACTTTTGCATCAACATCATTAACTTCAAAATCATGTTAATTTCATTCGCTGAAGCCATAAAACACATAAAAAATCAAATATTATCCTCAGAAAAGTTGTTTTTGTTCTTTTTCTCAAGTGCATGGAAGGGAAGAAAACCCTTCGTTCTGAAGTTTTTCAAATAAAAATACAATATTTTCAATGTTATTGAAGTTTAAGGTTTCAAAATAAATTCTTATCACCACGAGATGTTAAGCGTGGCTGCTTGATGTGCATAAAATTTTATCTCTTACCGTTGCTAGATAATAAATTATTTCAATTCATCCCAAATGTACACTAATATGTGGTAAGAAGTTAGATTATGTGTAAAGTCCATTATCTTGACCACCACACCACTGAGGTCTTTTTGAAAAGATGGAGGATATGACGCTATTTTCGCACGAGACCTACCAAGTGTGTGAATGTGTTTTAGTGCAATGTTGGGGATTGTAAAATCGATTTTTTGTCAAATTTCACATGCCTTTTGTGACGAGTCAAGTAGCACCTCCAAGTGAAGAAAAAAAAAAAATTAAAATCTTACGTTTTTTGCCCAAATGCCAATTTTCTGTCCAAATCCCTATAAAGTTTTGGATAGAAAAGCCAATTTTTTGTTTGTTTAATAAAAAGTAATTTTTATTTATTTAATTATTTATAATTTTTTAAAATTAATATTCTCCCCTTCCTAATGATCGTAAATGTGGGTACTACCCTGGGTATCAGAAGACGCTAATGCTAGAATATTTAATACCAGGGTGCATGAAATCATAGGGGTATTCTTGATCTTCAATTAACACGTGTTAATCATGGTATTTGAGTTTACCAAGGAAATTTACCACCATTAATCGTGTTATTTTATGGAATACCAATTGCTTTTTGTCCAATTGAGAAAAAAGATACAAAAATTTATCTTATAGAGGGTGTCTGGAAGGAAAAAACTGACGCCAAAGACGGTTTCTCTCCTTATAAGAATTTTTTTGTAAGGCACTTATTGCCGCTACTTTTTCATCTTTGAGTAATGAATAATTTAACATTTCCATATTTTCTATACGCGTATTTACGGTCAAATCCAAAAAACCGGTTGCAGATGTGCGTGTTGCCATATCATCTTTTCCTATTCAACTTCCCAGAATCGTGTACTAAGATTACTTAACGTTGAAATTCACGAAGAACCCAATTTCGGCATAGTTCAGGTCGCTCATTTTCTCCTCGTTGAGGCCTTTTTGGCCAATAATTAGTAGAGCTCTTCTATTTGCCTTTCAAAATCCCTTTTTTCCCAACAATAATTTTTAGTACTTCCATTACCTCGGCGCTGGATTTACAAGGCTCCTCCGAGTCCGAAGAATAGGTGCCACCTTTATTTACGATTAGTTTCGCATTTAAGCCTATTGTTATTTTAAACATTTATTAACGAAGATGACGCGTTCGAATTCTTTATTCCTATAAAATTAATAATTATTCATGCCTCGAAAAAATCGGTTTTATTGCTATTTAGTCATTCTTGTTGATTTTTGATTGTTCTTTTATTCGAACGCCCACCTGTCTCGTGTTTTTGAGAAAAGAAAAATGCCATAAAACTTTTATATTCGAGAAAAGGTCTCTAAAATATAAAGATAAAGGAGTTAAGCTCTTTTTAAGAGCCAAATTTCAAATTTTGCTATCGACATAATATGCTAATTTTGTCAGATTTAAAGGCCATAAAACTGTATTTTATATCCAAACTTAATATTAAGTTGCCATTAGACAATTTAAAGATTTCAATGACCTACACTATCGGAAATAAATGTTTTGTAGGGAGGTCCTCAGCTGGCCTATATGAGCATAAATTATGCCAAGATTATGATATCATTAAAGCTTTTAATACTGAAAATCGCTTTAGATGACTTCTATGTCCAAATTCAAATTTTTTTTTGATATTAAGTTGATCTTCGCTTGCATGGAAAAATAACTCCTTCGTGCAGATTTTGGCTGAGCCAGAGGCCTTCCTTGAGGGAGTAAAAAAAAAAAAAAAAAAAAAAAAAAAAAAAAAAAAAAACTTAATTTTAAAGTATAATAAATTAGAAAAGGTGCCTCTGGGGGGACTCACTTGAGAAAAGTTTCAGGAAGCCCAGCTAAAATGTGTAGTCCAGTCTACAGAGCAGTTTAAAGGGCGCTATCCTGCAAAAGTTGAGAAAGATTTTATTTTTTTAAATGGTCCATTTGGTCCCGAATACAAGTTTTTGAAGAGTACCAACAAATAATTTCCCTGCACAACTTTTGGCACCCGAAAAACCTCGACTTTTTTCAGTTTTCTGCATATAACTTGAAAACGGGACATAATTTGTGGAAAAAAGTTTAGTGATAATTTAAAGAAGGCAGAATTCTGCGTCAATTAAAAAAAAGTTTGCCAAAATCGGTCCAATAGACAAGTTTTTAGAGGCGATCAAAAAAAAAAAAAAAAAAAAAATTATTTTTCAAAAAGGTCGACAGTGGGGGTCCACCGAATTGACTTAATCGCTTTATCATTTTTAGGACCATTAGTTAGTTCTAAATTCAGGTTTTCCGTTTTCGTAATCCCACCCACATCCGCCATTTTGAAAAAAGGCTTCAAATCGACACCTTTTTGAGTTTTTGACCTCTAACTCCAAAACAATAGGTTCTACGGACTTCATTGTTAAGTACAAAAAGGAATTTTATACATTTTTGCGTCTAACGAGCTTTCCGGAGTCAAAATCGGTCCAGCCGTTTAGCCAATATCGATGGTCAAAAGTTTTTTGCATTAAGAAAATTAAGGCAAGCAGTTGCGGGAGTCTTTCGTGTCTATTGGAATTTTTAGAAAAATTAAGTCTTATTCTTTAAACGATTATAAAAGAGCATTCTAACGGCATATTTTATTGACAAAAATAAACTGAGAAATTCAAAAAGCTATTGACTTTTGACGTCTTAATTTTGGATTCCGGTTTTAGTCATTTAAAACCGTTTTTCAAATAAGACATTCTTATGGAATTTATGTTCTCTTTTTAAAAACCTTAAATCGTCCGATTGTAGGCTTGAATGACAAGAAAGGGCTTTAAACCCGAAGAAAAAATCAGTCAACATGTCCCGAACAGGATGACGTAACCCTTAAAAAATCTCAAGATAAACAATTTTACCTGTCTCAGTCCACATAACCAAATCATTTCGACTACTATACATTTTAGATTCCTTTTAGCGGATTTCCGGATGAAAGCAGGCTATTGGGGTCGGCCTCACGGCTTATTTAAATGCCATTTTCTTATGATTGATTATCGATTTGGCGCTGACATGTGATATGACTTTTAAAATCATAATGGCCTAAATGAAAGGCATTTTTTGAAAACTTCTTTGTTTCGCCTGTCCATATAAGAAGTTGAATGTTATGACACTTCTTATATTTCATAATAAAAATTAAGAAATTTTTTAAAATTTTGCTAAATGTTTTCTGAAGTTTAGAATAAAAAAAAGAATCTATGCCAATTTCGGTAATCTATGTTTTAACTACCTTGTTTTGATGATTAATAAATAAAAAAGGAAATTAATAACCCTGTCAAGATATGGTCGATTCGTTGACCATAATGGGAATAACTGGCTCAAGGATAAATAACATTATTCTAATGATCTCTTGTCTAATCCTCGGTGAAGCCTTTAAGTCCTATTTTTAAAGGCTCGATTTATCTTCTCTTTTTTCCTCTTACAAGGGGAGTTCAGGACAAAAAAATTTCTTTGGTGATTCTACATCAAAAAATACGTGTCCGAGCGTTTCTTCCAACCTTGAAGTCAAAATATGAAGTTTTCAAAATCGACAAACAGGCTATTGATTTCTATGTAAAATTGCACGAGGAATCCGATGGCATCAATTAAAAAATTCTAGGACCAATATTTTTTGAGTTATCGCCAAAAAACAGCTTTTTGAACTAAGTAAACTACCCCAGGAAAATTTTTCTCGTCAAAAACAACATTATATTAGTACTCAGCACCTCAAAAAACTTATAGATATTAAATTTTATCAAGATTAAAAAATAAAAAAAATTTTCCTTATTAATTCCTTGATAAAATTTAATATCTATAAGTTTTTTGGGGTGCTGAGTACGAATATTATGTTGTTTTTGACGAGAAAATTTTTCCTGGGGTAGTTTACTTAGTTCCACAAGCGGTTTTTTTAGCGATAACTCGAAAAATATTAGTCCTAGAATTTTTTAATTGATGCCATCGGATTCCTCGTGCAATTTTACATAGAAATCAATACCTGTTTGTCGATTTTGAAAAATTAGTATTTTGAATTCAAGGTACCCTGGAAGAAACGCTCGGACACATGTCAACTATTTTTTGATGTAGAATCACAAAAAAAAAAAAAAAAAAAAAAAAAAAAATTGGCTTGATCGGCGACCCACTCACCGTGACCTCCCTCCCCTTGTTAAACTAGAAGCGTTAAACAACAAAGGGACAATTTTTAAAATTGGTTAGATGACCCACACGTTTCCGCCCCCACGCTCTCACCTCCATGCCGGAAAAAAAATATTCAAATTGAATGAATAAACCCATTATTAACACGCAACCCACTTTGGTACATTATCGCGCTCGCCTTTTTAGCATTTGTCAATTTTATGAAAGAAGTCACCCAAAAAGAGGTCATCCAAGAAAATTCGATATGAAAATTAGTCACCGTTTCGCGCGAATTTTAATGAAGCAATTAGAAAGATAATGCGACATGTATCTCGTAAAAAAGGGAAGGAGAAAGCAAAAGTTTGAGAGGCGAACAAGGCTGTCTTCTCTCGACTTACCATATAAGTTCATCCATCGTATTTACTCTTATGGAGGTTATGCAACCTCTAGAACTCCTTGTTCTATTTCTTTCGAATGTACAATGGCCCGTTTAAATTTTGGGCGGTTTTAGACCTTAAAACGAGATCGTTTCTCACGAATACGTTGCTCCTGAAAAGTCAAAGAAATGCTTCATGTGAACAGACTTACAAAGGACTATAATTTGAAGCTCATTAAATCAAATTATAAAAAAACAAACATTAACTGCAGACTTGAAATTAAGTCTTGAGCTGATTATACGAATTTTCAATTTAAATCAGTGGAAGCCCTAAGTTGGTAGCTTCCCCCCATGGATGTTTTGGTAGAAAAACACCTATTTTCACCATATACAAGGTAGGGACTTAGGAGGTTGGGGCTAGGAGGTCATCCCGATTTCGATCCTTTTTTGGATACTAGGGGCCCTTAAGTATCTTGAGTTTTTAAATCCTTTTTGGACACTAGGGGCCCTTTTTAGCTAGGTTTTTGATCTTTTTTGGACACAAGGAACCCTTTTAACTTGATTATGGTTCTTGGTGACGAAAAGGGCCTTTTTTTAGCTTGATTTATAATCTTTTTTAGACACTAGGAGCCCTTTAAGCTTGAAATTCGATCCTTTTTGGACACTTGGAGCCCTTTTTAGCTAGTTTTTGAATCTTTTTTTGACACCAAGAGCCCTTTTAGCAAAAATTTTGATCCTTTTTGGACAATAGGGACCCTTTATAGCTAGGTTTTTATTCTTTATTTGGACACAAGGGGCCCTTTTAACTAGATTATGGTTCTTTGTGACGAAAAGGGCCATTTTTAAGCTTGATTTATAATCTTTGTTAGACACTAGGAGCCCTTTTAGCAAGAATTTTGATCCTTTTTGGACACTAGGGACCCTTTTAGCTAGGTTTTTGATCTTTTTTTGGACAGAGGGGTCCTTTTATCATGGTTCTTTGTGACGAAAAGGGCCCTTTTAAGCTTGATTTATAATCTTTTTTAGACACCAGGAGCCCTTTTTGCTTGAATTTTGATCCTTTTTGGAAACTAGGGGCCCTTATTAGTTAATATCTTGATTTTTAAAAATCATTTTTGGCACTAGGGGCCCTTTTTAGCTTGATTTTCGATCCTTTTTGGACACATGGTGCCCTTTTAACTAGATTACCTATTTTTCTTTGTGACGAAAAGGGCCTTTTTTAGCTTTTTAGCTTGATTTATGATCCTTTTGGATCCTAAACTGGATTAAAAAAAAAAAAAAAAAGTTTGCTTGATTTTTGACCTTTTTTGGGCCCCTTTTAACCAGATTGTGTACTTTTACTATGAAAATCTTCCTTTTTGGACACTAGGGGCCATTTTTACCTCGATTTTTGGACATTATTGACCCTTTAACAAGATTTTTTCCTTTACGACAAAAAAGGCTCTTTTTAGCTTGATTTTTGATCGTTTTTTGAACACGAGTGGTCCTTAATATGTAAATTTCATTATTTTACGACAAAATGGCCACTCATAGCTTGATTTTTAAGCATTTTAAAACTTTTTGATATTCCCAAAGGTGGGGGATGGATTCAAGTGTTGCATGCAGGCTATGAACCTTTTTAGACGAATTATGAATTTTTCTATGAGAAAAGACACTTTTTAGACAATTCTCATCCTTTATATATCAGACAGATACTTTCTAGGAAGACTTTAAACCTATTTTGACAAGAAAGGCTGTTTTTTTGGCAATTTTCGATCCTTTTTTGGCCTAAGCTGGTTTCTATCGGTTTTGGCATGATAATTTTAATTTTATAGATTTATATTTTCTTTTGAGATGTTGAAAAACTCCTTTCTAAAAAACATTTTTTTGCATTTAGAGATATGCATGTCTGTAACACTTTCGTGTATAAAAAGTGCATATCCGTGGGATGAAACGGTCCAAGGAGAACATAGAAATCTGTCTTGTCGGACACAGGTCAGAACATGATCGAAAGAAAACTCGAACAAAGATAAAAATCCTCATGTAGGAGTGCACTATGCATTTTAATCGAAGAAAGGCCCCTCAGGCTAATTGACCAAAAGGCAACACAAATTTAATTTACGAGACTCGAATCGAAAATAATGATGATTATCGGGTCTTTTTTTATTTGGTTTTCGTTTTGCCCACCATGTCGTCCCACGTTTTCCCAGGAAAAAGACCTTTTTTTAAACCTTTTTTCTCGACCTTCATATTCTTCAACCTACGTGGAATCTTGTTTCCAAAGATTGAAAATTTAATACTGGACACGGGCCAAATGCGATAAATCACAAACGAAAAACAACCTTTGTTTTTGATAAACCGCGTAGATATCACGCACTTGGTAAATCATACAATTACACGCTTGATAGACGCTCATTGACTATGAAATAGGGAGGAAGAGCGTTTTCGTATAATTCCTGAATAGCAAGTAGCCTCCTACTGTTTATGCTCACAAGATTCTAATCATTACCTACGCTTTCATGATGCATTCAGCAGATCTGTCCTTTTATCCGACTAAAATTGGTCTAACATGGACAAATTGTATCTCGTTCACTGTCATTTGTAGAACGAAGATTGGCTACATGTGCCCAGATGAAAATTTTGCATATTGCGTACTCCAAGGCTTTTAAATTTTTCTCTGCAAATAGTGGACTTTCCTTGTCAAAATCTGACTCAAAAGGGTCTTCTCTTATTAAAAAAAAAAAAAAAAAAAAAAAGGTTCAAATTTAGGCTAAAAAGGATCTTTCTTTGTCAAAAGGGTCAAAATCTGGCTGAAAAAGGACTTTCCTTGTTAAAAAGGATCAAAATCTGACTCAAAATGGTCTTTTCTTATCAGAAAAGGTTTAAAATCAAGCTGGAAAGGGTCTTTTCTTGTTAAAAGTGTTTATCAGACTAAAATTGGTCTAACATGGACAAATTATATCTCGTTTACTGTCATTTGTAGAATAAAGGCACTATCAGAAGATTGGCTACATGTGCCCAGAAGAAAATTTTGCATTTTGCGTACTCCAAGGCTTTTACATTTTTATATGCAAATAGTTGATAATTTAAATTTTAAAATCTGGATAAAAAAGGTCTTTTCTTGTGGAAAAAGTTTAAAATCTTGCCGAAAAGGGCTCTTCTTGTCGAAAAGATAAAAAATCTTTGTCAAAAATGGTCAAAATCTGTCTGGAATGTATCTTTCCTTGTCAAAAGGGGTCAAAATCTAGCTAAAAAGGATGTTTTCTTGTCAAATAAGGTTCAAAATCAGGCTAAAAGGGTCTTTCGTTATCAAAAAGGATCAGAATCAAGCTAAAAAGGGTCTTTCCTTATCAAAAAAGTTCAAAATTAGGCTAAAAAGGGTCTTTTCTTATCAAAGAAAGGTTCAACATCAGGCTGAAATGGATCTCTTCTTGTCAAAAATGGTCAAAACCTGTCTGAAAAGTATCTTTGCTTGTAAAAATGGTTAAAACTAGGCTTAAAAGGGTCAAAATGTAGCTGAGAAGGGTCATTTCTATCAAAAAATGTTCAAAATTTGGCTAAAAAGGGTCTTTCCTTGTCAAAAGGAGTCAAAATCTAGCTAGAAAGGGTCTTTCCTTGTCAAAAGGGGTCAAAATCTAGCTAGAAAGGGTGTTTTCTTATCAAAAAAGGTTCAAAATCTAGCTAAAAAGGATGTTTTCTTGACAAATAAGGTTCAAAAACAAGCTAAAAAGGGTCTTTCCTTATCAAAAAAGGTTCAAAATTAGGCTCAAAAGTGTCTTTTCTTATCAAAAAAAGTTCAAAAACTAGCTAAAAAGGATGTTTTCTTGACAAATAAGGTTCAAAATCAGGCTATAAAGGGTCTTTCGCTATCAAAAAGGGTCAAAATCAAGCTAAAAAGGGTCTTTCTTTATCAAAAAACGTTCAAAATTAGGCTAAAAAGTGTCTTTTCTTATCAAAAAAGGTTCAAAATCTAGCTAAAAAGGGTATTTTCTTGTCAAATAAGGTTCAAAACCAGGCTAAAAGGGGTCTTTCGTTATCAAAAAGGGTCAAAATCAACCTAAAAAGGGTCTTTCCTTAAAAAAAAAAAAAAAAAAAAAAAAAAAAAAAAAAAAAAAAAAAGTTCAAAATGTAGCTAAAAAGGATCTTTCTTTGTCAAAAGGGTCAAAATCTGGCTGAAAAAGGACATTCCTTGTTTAAAAGTATCGAAATCTGACTCAAAAGGGTCTTTTCTTATCAGTAAAGGTTGAAAATCATGCTTAAAAGGGTCTTTTCTTGTTAAAAGTGTCGTAATGTGTATAAAAAGTGTATTTTTACAATCTGGCTAAAAAGGATCTTTCCTTGTCAAAAAGGGTCAAAATCTGGCTGAAAAAGGACTTCTTGTAGGCAGAAAATTAGCATTTGTTGACCTTGTTTTGGATCCTCTTCTTAATTTCTATTTTTGTTGCAGTGAATCGCTATGGCGACGGAAGTGTGTGCGGACCTTACCGCGATTCAAGATGAAGATGTTCTCCGTCGAATGGTAAGTTTTTGCGTTTTTGAAATTCTTTTTTAACAGTGGAATTTTAGTGGGCGGACACTGAAGATTTTAGCCGTAAGAAGGAGATTAGAGCGCGTATGTACAAATTGAGGGAGCAGAGATTAAAAGATTTTTATACGAGCGGAGACGATACGGAAATCAGCAGAAAACATCAGCCTACCCGTCATGCCGATACGCTTCAAGATCAAGGCTTTATGACGATGAAAAGCAAAGAGATTAGAGATTCGGAATCTCCTACAAGGGACATTTCGATAAGAAAGGGGAACGGTTATTGGGACACGAGGCAAGAGACGGTCTACGGAAGGGGCAAAGAAGAAGACAAAAACGTCGAAATCAAGTACGTCGACTTAGAAGGACGTGGCATCGTCAAGGAAGAAGGTGTAGAAACCAAAATGGCCTATGCCACTCAGACAGCTCAAGAAAAGGGATGGAAAGAAGACGAAAATGGCTCTCTGAAGTCTGAAGCTTTGACTAAAGTCTCGCAATCGGCTACGGTCTCAAAAGGTGATAATTCTGAAGAAAGAAGCATGTCGAAAAAAGAAGAATTTTCAAAAAGGACAGAACAAAAAAGTAGCACTTCCATATCCAAAAGCTATTCGACGTCATCATCGACTTCTTCTTCGTCACGAAAAGTCATCTCAAGCTCTTACCAAACAGATCAAGATTTGTCACAAAACGCCATTCAGTATGACGTCACTTCCGGAAACGATTTCACCGATAATAAAACGTTTTCTTCTCAAAACGAATTTCAAAATTCCACCGAAGAAAAGTCCGTCAAATCAAAAATCGAAGAAAAAGCCATCTCGTCGCAAATCGAATCGAAAAATTCAAGAGAAGAAAAAGCCTTCACTTCTCAAGACTCATCAAGCCAGTTGATCACTGAAGAAATCAAAAACCTCAAAAATTCCGAGTTTGTTGACACCCATAAAGATACGCTAAAGCAGGTAGATAGGCGTGATTTGAATGAAGAAAAAGTGACGGATGATGTGCAACAATTTGCCACCCAAAACACTTCAGTCACAAGCAAAAATGAAAAGGTCACCGAGCAAAAGATACTAAATGAGATCCAGAAGTTAGATAGCTATTTGTCCACCCATACGCCGGCACCTTCGACTCCTATTAGTCCTCAACCTGATGGCGGATGGACTTTAGTGTCTGATAAAAACGACAAAAACAACGAATTTATATATCAAGAAAGGACGCAGCCTATAAAGCCGGCTGGTTCTTCGTTAGATTTGCCTACTAGCGCCACCGACGGTCAGTACACGACGACTTATCAGCAGTCGTATAACAAAATCAGCGTCGACCATAGTCCATCTCACGATTTCTTCGCTAAAACGTTGCGTTCGACCCCTGAACGTTCGACCCCATCTCCGACCAAATCGGTTCACTCTACTAGCAGCCGAGGATCGCCCGAAAGGAAGAAAACGAGTTCGAAAACTTCGCTTGAAAGAAGCAGTCCGGTCACCAAACGTTCGGAAACAAGAAGCCCCGATAAAAGACAAAAAATAGAAACTAAAGTGGAGACCAAATCGAAAAGGAAGTTTTCAACCACAAAAGAAAAAGCTGCCAATCGAAACAGGGTTGCAACACCAGGTGCTTCACCTACGCACAGTCCCGTCCATAAAAAGCTCAACAAAGATTCTTCAGATAGCGATTCCGACAATTCGCAGTTGACATACAACAAACACGAAAGAAAATCACAAATAAAGAAGGAACAGTCGCCCGGCTATTCATCCGAAGGGTCCATCACTAAGGAAATCAAAAAGAAAGAATCAAGCCCTGAACGAAGCGCTTTCGCTCCCATCAAGAACTTCAGGACCAGTCCAGAAAAAGAAAAGAAAGAATTGACCATCGAAAATGTTCGCGAACACGATGATTTCATCCTGAACGAAACAAACTCCGAAATATCTCAAAATGAAACGACAGAAGTAAAAGATAAGCCTCAAAATGAAATGAGCAAATGCTACTCCACCGACACCTACGTGATCGAAGAACGTTCTCAACAAATCAGCCAAAAGGTTACAAAAGCAAATGAAGTTTTGAACACAAGATCTCCAGCATCGAGCCCAGAAAGAAGCCCTGTTAGGAGCGAATCGCCAACTAAGAAAATCACAAGTTCTACTAAAGTAACAGAAATAAGAAGTTCTTCTCCTGTCAAAAAGACGATCCGACAACCGTCGACTGAAAAAAGCGTTGAAAGGAGCCCATCTCCGAGCAAGAAAACGACAGAAATTAGAAGGAATTCGACAGAAACGACCAAAAGAACTACAACAGAGGTTAGAAACAAGCCTGCAGAAAGGAGCGCTTCACCAACCAAACGTGTAACCCAACCTCGAAGAAGTTCCACCGACAAAAACGAAAGGCCGAACGACAGAAGCACATCTCCGACTAAAAAACGAACCGAAACCTTAAACAGAAGCTTTTCTGATAGAACTACAAAGACAACGGAAACTCAAAGAAGAGGTTCTGCAGAAAAGAAAGTAACAACGAAAATTTCTTCACAAAAACTTTCAGAATTGTCAAAACCTAAGCAAATCCCAACTCGCGATACTCTCAGAACACCTTTGAAAACCGTTCAGAAAACTGTCAAGACCGAATATAAGTCTCCGGTAAGAGTCGCTCCGAAAAAGACTCCTGAGCCGAAGAAGACTCCTGAACCGAAGAAGACTCCTGAGGCGAAAAAAGTTCCAGAAATGAAGAAAACCCCGGAAATTAAGAGAACACCTCTTTCTACAAGGACTGTCCAAACGAAAGTCGTGCAGAAAACGGTTCAATCTAGAGTAGTCAAAGAAGCTCCGAAAACTAGCCCCACGGTTACCAGAGTAGCCAAAAAAGAGCCAGTGAAAAAGCCAGAAAGGCCATTGACCAAACGTCCTTCCGAAGAAGAGAAGAAACCTCCATCCAGAAACAACTCCCAAAAATCGTTTTCGAAAACCGTTCCGAAATCGAAAGTCGAAAAAATAACAGTGACCAGTGCGCAAGAAACAAAGAAACGTGAAACTCAGAACTTTTTGAAGAAAGAAACTCAAGGCGTATCCGATTTAGAAGATGAGACACCTCCTGATGAGTTTTTCGCCGATTATGACGACGAAGATACCGTCGACTATGTGACTAAACAACAAAACGATAAACAAACAAAGTATAAAAGAGAAACGGATCAAGATTATTTGAATGTTATTGTCCAACTGCCTAAATCATCAAGGGAATCTTCTCCCGGATACCCAGAACATTTCATCGCGACAACCAGCGAAGAAGGCGAAAGCAACCCAAGGTACGCCGACTTCGTCAGCGAGCCCGAAGACGTCGAAGTCTTCGCACCACTTTCTGGCCCATCCGGTCCTATCGAATCCACAGAAGAGATCCCAAAAAGCGTTGCTGAAAAGGTGAGCGTCTTTTTAAACGAAGCTAAAAAATCACTAGAGACCAAAACAACGACTAATCAAGTCGTCATTGAAAAATCTGTCTCCCAAGCTAAAACATTATTTGAAAACGCTTCCAAAAACGATGTCCCTCTAAAACAACCAGAAATCGAAGAATTTAACCAAGTGATAAACAAAGTAAGCAAAGAAGCCCCTAAAATACCCCGAAAAGACACTCCTGTGCCAAAACCACCGGGAAAAACCTTCGTAAAAGAAGAAGACACTTCCAACCTTGATGTAAACTCTAAAAAATCCTTTTTCGAAAAGAAAGCTCAAGATACATACATGAAGAGCACTGTGGCGAGTGATGTACGCGTTCGTACACCCGAAAAACCGAAAGAAACTGAAAGAAAACCATCAAAAACTGATGTAGAAGGATCTTACATGAAAAGCACTCTTGCCAGCGATATACGCCGTTCTACTGAAAAACCTGCAGAAATCGAAAGGAAACCGTCCAAAACCGAAGTGACCGATGGATCCTATATGAGGAGCACTTTGGCCAGTGATGTTCGTTCACGTTCACCTGATAAACCTAAAGAAACCGAAAGAAAACCGTCAACTGATGTGACCGATGCTGTCAGAAGCTACACCGAAAGAAGACAATCTACCGACATAACAGAATCGTATATGAAAAGCACAGTGGCCAGTAATGTCCGCTCGAATTCGCCCGAACAAAGAAAGTCGTCTCTTGTCAAAGAACAAGAAAGCCCGACATTTATAAAGAAAGAAACGTCAGAAAAATCTTACACGAGAAGATCTTCAAAAACTGACGAAAAAAGACCATCGAGTCCGAAGAAACAGCGGTCACCAAGCCCATCGAAAAAAGAACGTTCCCCTAGTCCCAAGAAACGTTCCCCTAGTCCGGAAAAAAGTTCGTTAACCAAACCAGTCAGAATAAACGAATCAATAACCAAGACGAAAACCGAAGAGAAATTCGGCGTCCAACTTCGAAAAACGCCTTCAGCCACCAAATTCGAGCTCTCCCAACCTAGAAAATCCATCACCGGCGAGCTTCCCGAAATCGAAAGCATTTTCGATCTCGAAATTTTAGAACAACTGGTAAGTCTTATCTATTCAAATGATAATTTTAATTTGCTCTATATTTATTTTAGCTGATAAAAGCGGAAGGCTATGAAGAAAGGAGGAGAATACGTGCACAGATTAGACTCGTTAAGAAGGAACTCGAAGAAAAACATAACAACTCGATAAAAACCCCGGCGAAAAATTCTCACTATTTTATATCACGAAATGTCCAAGTAAGTCCAAATTCCTTTTCCTATGATTTTTACGTCATTTTAGGAACAGAAATCGAAAACAACAGAAACTAAAAAACCTATAACGAAAACGTATGAAGAAAAGACGACAATCCGAAAATCTTCGCCGGAAAGAAAAGGTTTTGAATCAGTCAAAACGACCACTGTGACTACCCAATCTTCTTACAAACGTTCATCACCTGAAAGGCAAGTCAAAACAAGTCAAGCGCCGAAAGAAAAGCCATTCACCAAGCAACCATCCACCGAAAAATTCGACTCTTCCTATTCGACCAGAAAATCTTCAAAAGACATCACAGAAATCAAAGAAACGTTTTTATCACGAAAATCTTCCTCTGATAAAGTCGATACATCATTCTTAAATCGAAAATCGTCCTCAGACAAAATCGAATCTTCAAACCGTAAATCGTCTCAAGATTCGACGTATTCGACTAGAAAACCGTCATCAGAGTTTAGGAAGCCTTCGACGGAAGAGTCGTTTTCGAGCAAAAAATTCGATAGCTCTTCAAGAACTTCTTCGATTGAAAAGAACGAATCTACTCGAAAATCGTCGACTGAATCTTCTTCATTTTTATCCACTAGGAGGTCGTCCACCGAAGGTGTCAAAGACGCCAAAATCAAGCCGATCGAATCGCCATTTTTTGCAAGAGATGCTGCTCTAGCAGGTGAGTGACAAATGGGATATCAAGGTTCTCATCATTTCAAACCTTTGTGACCTCACCATAGCGAATGCTGGTCACATGGTGTTAGTTGACTGCTGTCACCAAACTTTCCAGAAACATTAACTTCTTGTTTTTTAGAAAAAAGTGGGGCTCAAAAGCGAACTTTCGAAAGAAAAGTAACAACTACGACAACCACGACGACTCAAAAAAAGAACGTTTCTGAAACCGATTCAATCACTTCGTCTTATGGAGTCGGACCTACCGATGAAAATGGAAGACCTCTTTTCGGATTGAGGGCACTCAGAAAATCAAATATGGAACAAACTCCAGCCAGTAAGTCCATATTTGAATTACTTTCAAATACGACATTACCATTTTAGATGAGACAGTCTGCACAAAGCAAACAACCTACACGACGCAAACCTACACCACCGAAGTCAATTCACCAGTAAGCCTGGCTAGCCTTCGAATTTCGGACACCGGAAGGCGTTATTCTGGGCCTGAAATCGTCGAAGTAGCCAATGAAGAAAAGTTCGATTCCAAGAAAAGGACATCCAGAGACTACACCGTTGAAGAAGCTTCAGACCTCAACCAGGACAACGTTGCAGCTTTTACGTCCCACATGAGAGATTACCAGTCAAAAACCGAAGACAAAAAACCTTTCGTCAGAGGTGATTCTGTAAAAGCGCTCCAACATAAGTTCCAGCAAGCCACAGGTTTGAAGAAAATTCCTCAAAATTAAACATAATGAACTTTATTGACTAGACGGTTCTAATTTAAGATTTCATGAACCATCTTGCCAAAATTCAAAACATCGTAATATCATTTTATATATTAACTATACATTAATTTTTATTCTTCGCATTAAATTGTGTACCTATTTCCTATTATCATTTTAATAAAATATAACAATGGTGATGTGCATGTAATCAGAAGCAGCTAACCAACCAAGTGGAGGCAGTTCATATCCGAAGGCCGGTCTCATCCTTCGTTCTAACAGTCTTCTTCAGTACGATGATCCAAATCAGAGTAAGTTTACTAATAATTAACTCGAGAAGGCTGTTTTGTTTGGTATTTTAATGGTGTTTTATTGTAGTATCGTCGTCGATGAAGAGGACCAAAGTTGAAAGGGTCGAAAAAAGGACTGTGCACGATTCTTACGATGGAGTTGGTGAAAAGCAGGTCGTCGTCAAAGCCCAGATGTCGGAAAAGATAGAAGATTCGAACGGTCTCAAATCCGCACGTGACCTCCGTGGCGTCCAGGCAGTTCAGACGAACTACACCAAGGATGGTCCAGTCGAGAAGTCAGCGACAGCCATGAAATTGACAACGACCTCAGGCGGTACGACGTCCACCACCTCCTTTTTAGACAACAACTCGAAAGTCACCGGTGTCCAGGATATACTGACCCGGATGAGAAATGCCGATCTTGGTAAGAAAAAGAATAAAGCGAAATCCTTTTATCTTGCTATTCAGTCACCGAAACTGGAGATACTGCAGAGGACGCACAAGCTAGGGCCCTCCTGAACAAGTTCCTAGGCGCTTCGGTCATCCTTCAGGGAATGGAGCAAGGCATGAAACACGAAACCGGCCAACAAAGAAGTGCTACACTCGTCGGCCAAGCAGACAAACAACTGGTTAAAGTAAGTCCATCATACCTAATATGAGACATAGCACTCTCCCATGACCTTCCCTACCCTCCTTCACCCTCCCCACACCTCCCAACCCTTCTAACCCTCCTTCACCCTCCCCACACCTCCCAACCCTCCTTCACCCTCCCCACACCTCCCAACCCTCCTTCACCCTCCCCACACCTCCCAACCCTCCTTCACCCTCCCCACACCGCCCAACCCTCCTTCACCCTCCCCACACCTCCCAACCCTCCTTCACCCTCCCCACACCTCCCAACCCTCCCCACACTTCCCAACCCTCCTTCACCCTCCCCACACCTCCCAACCCTCCTTCACCCTCCCCACACCTCCCAACCCTCCTTCACCCTCCCCACACCTCCCAACCCTCCTTCACCCACCCCACACCTCCCAACCCTCCTTCACCCTCCCCACACCTCCCAACCCTCCTTCACCCTCCCCACACCTCCCAACCCTCCTTCACCCTCCCCACACCTCCCAACCCTCCTTCACCCTCCCCACACCTCCCAACCCTCCTTCACCCTCCCCACACCTCCCAACCCTCCTTCTCCCAACCCTCCTTCACCCTCCCCACACCTCCCAACCCTCCTTCTCCCAACCCTCCTTCACCCTCCCTACACCTCCCAACCCTCCTTTACCCCATCCACACCTCCCAACCCTTCTAAACCTCAGCGTACTCTCCCATCACCTGCCCTACCTTCGTTCACCCTCCCCCCACCTCCCAACCCTTCTAAACCTCATAGCACTCTCCTATCACCTTCTCTACCATCCCCACACCTCCCAACTCTCGTTATTGGTATTTTGGTGGATCTAGCATGAGAGAATGGAGTTTTGACGAACTTCTGCTGCATTGAGAAATTCAAAAATCCCCCATTAAACGAATTTGGATCGATGAAGAAGCTAACGACCTTCTCGTGCTTCTTCCTTATCGAGACAAGCGTCTGTTTTTAATCGAGCAGAAAAGAAATTTACATCGAAATTCTTTATTTGGTCCGGGGGTACTTGACATCGGACTAATCACAAACAATCTGACGCACTTCGCCAAATAAAGCGAGAGGGGATCGTCCTTCACGACCTTTTCAACGTCAACCGCGTTTCCTCCATTTTAGTTCCACATAAAAATCAAAACTCGATTAAAACCCGCCATTGTTTACTTCCTAATTCCTCAAGGACAATATACTCACAATGGACGATGAACCAAAGGCAACTTGAGCGTGCCAAATTAAGAATTTGGCCGACCACCTATCGATCTATAAATAAATAGTTTAATTATATTGATGAGTCAAATTCAATATTAGTGTTCAAAACTAACAAAACAGTTGGACAATAGGCAATATTATTGAATTTTTGCGTTCAAATTTTTTTTTTATATTTGCATATTTTAAAATTTTTTTCTGTATTGATTTATTTGGAAACGTCGAAGGGTATTAGACATTTTTTTGCGGCACCTTGAAATTATTTGTGCTTTTTTTCAAATTTATCCTTTCCCTTCCTATAGAGTTTGAGGAGGAGGGTGTGTGTGTTCCCCGAAATAGACGGCCGACTGAGGATTGACGCAGTTCGCGCCTATTTTGGTCAGACATCACAGATGCTCCGGGGCTACGGAGGGCCCGGCTGTACTACCGCATATCGAACCCTTCCTGTTCTCTCCGTCCAAGACCCCACTAGTCGATTCTTTTTTTGCACTTATGAGTGAACCTAAATCGGACGATAATTGCATAATCTGACACATGGAACTCGTTAGCAGATTTTTGAACAAAAAAGGTACGTTATCGACATTCGGCATCATTACTAAACTGTCACGTAAAAAAGGAATGAATGACAAACCTTTCCTAACGATTTTAAGTCATCAATCATCATTTTTATTATAAATAAAAGTGAAAATTTAACTTTTTCTTTGTAAAATTTTTGCGGTTGCGTAACTCGACAAGTGCCATCCTTAATGGCATTTCACAGATGTCATTGCTGGCACTCTTTTCAATGTAATAAAGTTGCTAAATTCTTCTTCTCATCCCGTCTACAAAGAAAAAGGTTAATTTCGAGCTTTTGGATGATAAAAGCATCGTTTTGTGGCCTTAAAATCGTTACCGTTTCCAAACCATTAGTCAAAATTTTTGGAAAATGTCCTTTAATTACCTCTAAAAGGAAAATAGTGTCTGCCCGATCGGACAAGTGGTTCTCCCGTACGGCACAAAAGGAATTGTGTTTTTGCGATTTTGCTTGTATTGATGCCATTTAACGATTTCTGAATCAAGAAAGGCGGAGAGTTCGCTTTTTCATAAAATGTTCCTTCTTTTGATATCTAAAAAAAGCCTCGAGGCAGCCTCGAGAAGCAGCGGATTTCCTCCGGAAAGGCCTTCCCTAAGCCTATCTTTGATGACCTGGTTATCCCCCCCCCCCCGCCACAGTAAAATAATGAAATGGGTCTCTGAGCCCGGAGCCTCCATCGCACCGACCACAATAGCTTAAATTCCTCTAGAAATCAGCGAAAAATTTTCAAAGCCTATGGCTCAGTATATTTCAATTAAACCACGTGATTTTCACCGCCAAAATTTCAAATTCTAAAATTAATTTCATCAATGCCCTAAGAAGTAGCTTCCTCTTCGTATGCGGGCTTGATCTGTTGTCAAATGTGATTTCTCAGTTCATGAGCAGCCCCCTGCTCTTATGATCAATTTTGACCATCTCCTGCTGTTATTTTCTGAGATCACGAAGTTTTATTTAATTCCCTCAGGAGAGTCTCAGAACCGCTTAGGCGATTCCAACTGTCTTCTACTATGGTCCTCGGGCCATAATATATTTCCGTCACCATTTCCAACCATCTCAAACTTTACGGTATCGAAGAAATCACGAAATTCCATTTAGGCCCCTTAACGTGGGTCCCAGAACATCTTCCGTGATTTGAACCGTTCTTAATACGGTCTGCGGATCATCAGACCTTCCCATCACGATTTTCAACCATCTCAAATCTTAAGGTTACAAGAAAATCACGAAATTCCATTTAGGCCCCTTAGACAAGTCCCAGAACCGATTTTGAGATTTGAACTGTTATTAACTATGATCCTCGGCCCCTAGGACCTTCCCGTCACGATTTTCAACCATCTCAAACCTTCAGGTTCCGAGAAAATCACGAAAATGCCCTTTATGCCCTAAGTGAAGTACCAGAACCGCTTGCTCGATTCAAGCCATTTTCAATAGGTTTCCTTCTCAATTTTTTTAGGCCCTAAATACAGAGTTTCATCAACCTCATGCAAAAATTGCTCCAGTTATGCGATGAACATGTACATATATATTGTAAACATGACGGTTATTTTCCGTCGGTCGGTAGCGTCTCCTCTCTTCGGGGCTCGAGCAAATTTTAAGGGCGAAATCAAATAAAACACGAGTTTTTGTAATTTTTAAACACACTTTTATTAAAACAGCTGATGTCTCACCTTCTTAATCTCTCTTCTTCTAAATCTTCTATTTCACTTCACTAAGTTCCACTTCACTAACACTTCTTCTTCTTCAATTTTCTCTGTCGCCGTTCTTCGACTTCGCTGACCGGGAAGATCCACTTCAACTTCTCCAGTCCCAAGTCCTCTACGAACGATACTCCCGAAGGTGCTTGTGAGGATGCGAGGTTACCGACTTTCCTCACAAGGCGGCCTTCCTACTCCCAAGGGGCTAACGAGAATGCGAGGTTACCGACTTTCCTCGTAGCTTCCTTGCTCCGACCTACCACTGAGATGCCAGAGAGAATGCGAGGTTACCGACTTTTCTCCTGACTATCTCGACCTATTACGACCAAGTCGAAGGGATGCGAGTTACCGACTTTCCGATCGACGAGATCGCACTTCCTTGAAATAGCGCGAGGTTAGCGCTTTGTACGAGGCAGTACGGCTGGTTTCGTGCTATATCAAGTACTGCCATTTTGGAATTTTCGGGGTACTCATATAGCAAATGTGGTTTGCTGAAGTTGGCGGGAAGTCGAAACGTTTTGATGGGTTTTGAGGTCGATTTCTTTGTTGTTGGGGAAACTGATTTTCCGGTCGCGATTTCAAGTCCTTTGACCGAGCTATGAAATTCAGAATTAGGGCCGAACGTTTAAATTGTAGGAGATATTCCATTTCTTTTGTTTTCCTTTTTGGTCAGCTGTTGTTCCTGCTGCGATCTATTGCCGAAACTTGTAATTAATTTTGATCATGTGTTTGGCCGAAATGTTTAGAAAAATAAAATTAAAAAGTCCTTGTAACCCAGGAGGGTTACAATACCCCGTTCTTCGCCAGCCGATGCCCCCATCGGCGTACCCAAATTTCACATTTCTTCTTCTTTCTAGGCCCTCGGAACAGGAATACCTTTCTCTTCCTGCGCCGCCTGCCGTATTCTTCTTGGTGTCTATCCGCAATTCCTATTCGTCCTTTTCTGCATTTGTTGTTTCCTTTTTCTTCCTGTCGACTGTCTCTTTTTGATCGTCTTTCTGATCCACGTTCTCTTCCTTTTTCGTTTCCTTTCCTCGATTTCGCGGTTTTCCTTTCGTCGACGCATTCTTCGAACAGTTTTTCTTCTTCGAGAGCCCGATCGTTTTTCGCAGTTTCCATTTTTCGAATTTTGGTCGACGTCTTCTCACTAAACGTTCGTTTTCTCTTTCTTCCGAATGTCATCGACTCTCGGTCCGGAGCGCTCTTGTCTTCTCTAGGATTCTCGTTTCTTGCGGCTTCTTGCGTTTCCGTTTTCATTTGTCGCCCTTCGTTTTCTTTGCGTTTCGGTTCGCATCCCGTTCCCAAAATTCCTTTTCGACGTGACGTTTCTTGTTCGTTTCGACGAATTTCCTTTCCCATTTGAGTTCTCTTTTCCTTTCGATCTTCTTCGAGACTATTGATTTCTTCGCTCCTCCTGCGAATTTCTTCCTCCTTTCGACGTTGAGCTTCTTCCTTTCGACGTTGATCTTCTTCCTTTCGACGTTGATCTTCTTCTTCTTTTCGACGTTGATCTTCTTCTTCTTTTCGACGTTGATCTTCTTCTTCCTTTCGACGTTGATCTTCCGCTTTCTTCTGTTCTTCTATGTGACGTTGGATTTCTTTTTCTCTTCGATTAATTTCTTCTTGTTTTCTAAACTCTTCTTCCCTCTGTCGTCGAATTTCTTCTTCTCTTCGAAGGTTTTCTTCCTCGATTTGTCGTCGAATTTCTTCTTCTCTTCGATTTATTTCTTTTTCCATCTGTCGTCGAATTTCTTTTTCCTTTCGATTAATTTCTTCTTCGGCCTGTCGTCGAATTTCTTTTTCCTTTCGATTAATTTCTTCTTCGGCCTGTCGTCGAATTTCTTTTTCCTTTCGATTAATTTCGTCTTCCATCTGTCTTCGAATTTCCGCTTCTCTTCGACGATTCTTTTCTTCTATCTGTCTTCGAATTTCCGTTTCTCTTCGACGAGTTTCTTCTTCCATTTGTCTTCGAATTTCCGCTTCTCTTCGACGAGTTTCTTCTTCCATTTGTCGTCGAATTTCCGTTTCTCTTTGACGAACCTTACGTTCGTTATGAATTCTCTCTAATTCATCGAGTTGCCGTTCGAGTTCTTCACGAACGAATCTGTCTTCTTCTTCCCTTATTCGACTTTCTCTGCCTTCCTTTATCACGTATGCCAACTCACCATAGTCATAGGGATTATGTGGGCAGTATAACGGAAAGTGACTCCACTCACCACAATAACGACAAGGCTTTCTTGGTTTCGAAGACGAAGGACTAGGCCCTCTACATAATTTTTCAACGTTAGGAGTACTCACGACCGGAATTTCCTCTTTGTTCTCGATGGCTTCTTCCTTTGCCAGCGCCTTGTAAGTTACTTTTCCTACTGCTATAACTAATCGTTGATCCAAATCGAAGTCCTTGTTACCCGGGGGTAGGCTTTCTAAGGCGGTAGCTAATTGGTCAAGAAAATCCGATTCCATTTCGACATTACACGAAGCTATTCTTTCCAATTCTCCAACCAGTTGTTCGACGGACGAAATATGCAGCAGCAGATTCATTTTCGACATTTCTACTGAGTTTTATTTGATTTCCGCTTAGGTTTGCTCGAGTGTGATTTGGTCCGTTCAAATTCGAAAACTTGAAATATCCCACCGCTTGGCACCAAATGTAAACATGACGGTTATTTTCCGTCGGTCGGTAGCGTCTCCTCTCTTCGGGGCTCGAGCAAATTTACGGGGGAAATCAAATAAAACACGAGTTTTTGTAATTTTTAAACACACTTTTATTAAAACAGCTGATGTCTCACCTTCTTAAATCTCTCTTCTTCTAAATCTTCTATTTCACTTCACTAAGTTCCACTTCACTAACACTTCTTCTTCTTCAATTTTCTCTGTCGCCGTTCTTCGACTTCGCTGACCGGGAAGATCCACTTCAACTTCTCCAGTCCCAAGTCCTCTACGAACGATACTCCCGAAGGTGCTTGTGAGGATGCGAGGTTACCGACTTTCCTCACAAGGCGGCCTTCCTACTCCCAAGGGGCTAACGAGAATGCGAGGTTACCGACTTTCCTCGTAGCTTCCTTGCTCCGACCTACCACTGAGATGCCAGAGAGAATGCGAGGTTACCGACTTTTCTCCTGACTATCTCGACCTATTACGACCAAGTCGAAGGGATGCGAGTTACCGACTTTCCGATCGACGAGATCGCACTTCCTTGAAATAGCGCGAGGTTAGCGCTTTGTACGAGGCAGTACGGCTGGTTTCGTGCTATATCAAGTACTGCCATTTTGGAATTTTCGGGGTACTCATATAGCAAATGTGGTTTGCTGAAGTTGGCGGGAAGTCGAAACGTTTTGATGGGTTTTGAGGTCGATTTCTTTGTTGTTGGGGAAACTGATTTTCCGGTCGCGATTTCAAGTCCTTTGACCGAGCTACGAAATTCAGAATTAGGGCCGAACGTTTAAATTGTAGGAGATATTCCATTTCTTTTGTTTTCCTTTTTGGTCAGCTGTTGTTCCTGCTGCGATCTATTGCCGAAACTTGTAATTAATTTTGATCATGTGTTTGGCCGAAATGTTTAGAAAAATAAAATTAAAAAGTCCTTGTAACCCAGGAGGGTTACAATATATATATATATAAATATATATATATATATATATATATATAAATAAACATGAAAGGAACATCTTATATTTTTGTGATCCCCAGAGCTTCCTGATCACGAATATATAAGCCTCTGGCCTGGGAGCCTCCGTGACGAGCACCTCAATAGCCTACTTTCCTACGGAAATCCGCTAAAACAAGACTAGTCTTGACTTTCTTGGACTTTCCGTTTTCCCATGAGCCAAAAATCTGTCCTACGGAAAATGGTCAACTATGATCATTGATATCTCCTGAACCGCTGGAGCGTTTTTGACTTTTAAAAGCTCATTAGACGCAAAATTTGATAATCTTTCACTTTGTAATTCGTGATCAAGTCGCTAAAAGCCATAGTTTTCGAGCTACAGGTAGAAAACTGAAAAGTGCCTATTTGGGATCGTTTTTTCGAAATGGCGGACGAAACATTGTTCAGCACTACCGGTTCTGAACAAGGTAAAATCACCTTTTTAAAGCAGAAATCGCTCTGGCACAGCTGTACTACAGGTCTTAGGGACCATGCAGGGCTATAACTTCCAAATATCCAGATATTTGTGTATTTTTCTTGTTTGGTGTGCAAAATGCTATTTATTTTAACAAGTTTAATTGGCTTGGATTCCTAAAAACGTCTCTAGTTCAAATAAATACGCGGAACCGTATTAGGAGGGAAAACGTTGACGTCTATATTTAAATTCGGGATGTTCGAATGTTGCAAAATCCGCATCTGTTTTTGAAAATCCCGTTTTTCATAGTTGCCGGAAAAGATGTCCGACGACGGAATCCATTTGTTCGCTTTTGAAAATGAGTCCGTCAAAATTTGGCCTCGGCAATGGCACTTTGGCTTAAGGGTGTTGCCTTGCGTAAGGACCTTGTTAAACAAAACATTATCCGAAAGTTTGTCACAGTTTCAAAGGTCGGACTCTTTTGTCTTCGATCCTTTATCGATTTATTGTTTTCATAATATCCGCTTCTCCGAACGGTTTCGATTTGAATTTTGGCCAAAAGCAATGAATTTCGGACTTGGCAGAGGGTCCCGATGCATTTTTACTGCCTCTTCTCCCCACCAGAGTAATTCCCAGTAATATTAATACTTTCTCGGGCTTGACTAAGGTATTTCTTTAATTCCGGATTCTTCTGCAATTCTTATTTTACTCGGGGTCGACGGACTAACCGAATTCGTCGGAAAGTCTATCTCATGGACCTCTTTTGCTATAAATGGATGCGCGATAAACATAAAATGGTGCGTAAGACCTTTTTTTTCATTGGAAGCATTTCATCGACAACCCCATTCAAGGATAGGTATTGATAGGTAGTTACAAAATCACTCTCCAACAGTGGCAGTTCCAACTAGCAGACGTTTTCTGCCTCCATTCGGTGAACGGTAGGCTAGACCACCTCAACAGGCTAGAGATAGCACATTTATCGTCTAAGGAGGCCATCATCCAGCAAGACTTTTTTTCCGATTTAACGTCCGGGAGGCTAGCCCTCCTAAGCCATAGGTACGGTCAGACGTGATCCAGCAAGACTTAGAATCACTGTTTTATCGTCTTGATAGGTTCTAGAGTGCTCATTTATCGTCTAGGGAGGCCTTAAATCATCTAGGAAGGTTTCGAATGACTGTTTTATTACCTTGGAAGGCCCTAGCGCACTTATTATAATATCGTCTCAAGTGTAATAGTGTGATATGGAGGAGTAACTCCATAACTCAAGCTTTCTTAAAAATCCAAGAGTTTACTCATCCCACTATCCACCTCCCATCCTCCCACTTCTTCCTACATCCCCTCAACATCACCAAAATCCTCCAATCCTCATTCCACCCCCTCCTCCCATCACAACCCACGCCTCGTCATGAAAATATGAAGAAAAATTATTCTTTTTTTAATTTTAGGCCACTAATCGAATCCGAGAAGAAAATATCGACGAAATTTACGACGAGTCCCATTTGAAAAATTTGGTAAGATTATGAAAATTTTAAATTCAAAATATTTATTTTTGAGCTTCAGTTGGACTCCTCAACCGATCTCGAAGACAGAAGGAAGCTCAGAGCCCGATTGCGCGAGATGGCTGAAGACAAAGGTATTTTAAAATATTTTTATTTAAAAAAATTTAAGTATAAACAATTGCATTGGAGCTTATGGCTTGGTGTGCTGGATGACAGGCATTTTTTCTTTAAATTCTTATTTAAGAGCTAATTTTAGGAAAGTTTGGACTAATAATTTTGGGGATTTAATAAATTTGCATGACATAGGTGGTGTCGGTGAGGTGAACGGAACGCTGTCGAATGCGGTCGAATTAACCGGCATCTGGCCTAAGGGTACAAATGTCGATGATTCGGGGACTGAGTCCGGTGAAGATCTTCGTCTTATCAACCCTCAAGTAATGCAAGAGGTTCAGTCAGCTTTGACCAGGTTAGAAGGTGTGATCCCCGGTTTGGAACCTTCGAAAAGAAACGCGGTCACTCAGCTCGTCACGAGTCTTCAATCTTGCCTCAAAATCGCGGCCCCTCCTACACCTCCGCCGCGAAAGTTCGCGAACAAAAGGCTCCTCAGGAACCGCCATACCGTCGGCGTCACCCACGAAGAGCTAGTCGAAGCGAGAAAATGGGCTGACGAAAACGCCCGTAAAACGTCCGCCGGTGACATCCATTCCGTCGCTAACGTTTTCCGACCTGTTAAATTCGTTCCTCCGCCTAAGCTCGAAGAAAAATACACCCGGCATACCATAATAAGGATCAATCAGACACCAAAAGTTCAAAAAATTGCCCTTTTTATGGAGCCTACTCCTCAAAACGGAATTCTCTCTTATGTCGACTACGATCCAAGCGTTGTCCTCTTCACTCCTGAAGAATCCGTCCAAATTGCGGTCCATAAAGCAGCCATAAATAAACAAATCAACTCTAAAGTTCGCCGAGGAAGCAGTGAAGATGGCGACGTTTCAAGTGCTGATGAAGAAAAAGAACTTTCGACCGTCCAAAGACTTCTTCAGCTAGCCTCAGAGTCAAAAAAGACGCCAACAAAAAAGCAAAAGATGAAAAGAGCCAATACCATAGACATCCCAAAGCCTTCAGTTTTTGATTATTCTTCAGACGACTATGGCGCCTCTGCTGACGAATGCAACAGAAAAGGGTCCGACGACATGGGCCATTTTGGAAAAAGGCCTCCCAGTTTTGAACCAAAGACTGAAAACGACCATAAATTCCTTTCGTTTTTGCAACGCGTCAATGAATCAGAAAGTGGAAAAATCGCGACATACAACCCTTCAGCAAGAGGAGGCAAACATTGGCAGAATCGATTCTCAACCATCAAGACAGCTTTTGAACCCAAAGACTTCACTCCTCAAAAAGTCTCTTCCAGTCCTTCCCCAGCAAAGCTATTTTGGCAAAAATCTGAAAGTCAAAATGCCCAAAATTCACAAAAGAAGCTCCCTTGGTCCGTAAAAACGCAAGAAAATGGCGTCATCGTTGGCTCCTTGACGGTCTCCAAGCCCATCAACAATTTCAACCACGCACCCAAATCAGCCTTCAAACCCATCGACAAAAAACCAACGACACCAATGGTCTCAGGAGCATCCGGATCCGTCAAACAAATCGCAGCCTCCAAGTTTTCCGCAGTGGACCCCCCTGTCAAAAAACCAAAACCGAAAATCCCAGAAAAACCGCTGGAAACCACGGTCACCAAATTTTACAACATACCACCCAACATCACGCACGAAATAAAGCAAAAAAGCCAAGAGAAGCCGAAAAAGTTTATATATCAGGAGCCTAAAAATTTCCAAAGCATAAAACCTCCATTTGTCGCTCATAAAAATAACATTCCGCATTCAAATCAAAACATCTCCAACACCTATTTGAACAACCTAAACGAAAAAGATAAAATTTATTCCAACATCACTCCCCGTTTACCAGAAAGAACCTTTAAAAGCGACGCTGAAAAAGATAAAGTCATCTATTCGAATTATCCACCCAAAGTCAACAGTTTAGCCGATATAGGTCGCAACTACATGGACTACGTCGAAAAAGACAAAGTCTATCCAAGTTTTTCTCCCAAAGAAAATCCAACCTTTCGTCCCCAAGAAACAAGAAACTTACAACTTTTCGAAAAAGTCACTTATCCGCCAAAAATTGATGTCAGAAATGGAAACTATGAACAAAAAAGTGCTTTTTTCCCGAATATACCAGAAGCACGAAATTTCTACGATGACAAAGTCATTTATTCGAATTATCCACCAAAAGATGAAGGAAGAAACTATAAATCGAGAGATCAATACGATTTTAAGCCGTACAACGGAAAAGTTGAGCATTTACGACCTGAACCGTGGAGCGAAGACATTACACCTGATGAAAGCCCTGAAGAAAATCGTTATTTGTGTGGTATTAGGGATGCCAGCACGATAAACACGCAAAGCGAATACATCTCGAATATTCCAGCCACAAGGACAGTTTTGAGAGATGGCCAGTATGTTTCGATAACACCGAAGAGCAGGACGCCTTTGGACGATTCACCTTTGAGGTCACCAGTGAGGTCTCCTCTCGGAAAATCGCCCGAATCTAACGTTTATTTTAACAACACGAGGTTTCCTAATAGGGTCAATGATATGACCCAAATGGAAAGCTCGATGAACAAGTTGTTGCAGCCGTCGATAAAAGTGGATGATTACTACGAAGAGAAGGCTGTGAGTAAAGTGATGGGTCAGGCACAGCGGCAAAGTGCAGTCACGGTGAACAACAGGACCAAAACGAGATATGACGACATCATACAAAATGAGCTTCGTCTCCAACTTCAGCATTCAGCCAACAAAAAATCGTTATCACCAAGTTTCCCGAATGTCCTCCAAAAATCCGAATCGTGGCATCAAATGGTCAAAGAGCAGATGACAAAAGCGAAACAGGCTCCTCCTCTCCCGAAGATCTCTAAGGCGAAATCGAGCCACTCTTTGGCCCTCCCGAGGCAGTTCGAATCCGCCATCTCCCCCGAAACCGTCGAATGTAAGAAAATGACCGTAAGCCAGTACTTAGCGAAACAGCAGAAAAGGAAAAACACCCGCATCGCAAAATCCACCTACGACATCGACGACTTAGACAATGTCGATGAAGTTTTCGAATCGATATTCCAAGAAGCGAACAAAAAAAGAAACGGAAACTAAATTAGAATTTGTTTTATATACCCGTAGTTGTACATATTTTATTCAATAATTTCTTTTTTATTACTCCTATTTAAGTTTTATCATTAGAGAAGAAGGTGGTCTCTTCTCGGGACGCTGTATTTCATTTAAAAGTGAGTTCAAATCATTAGTTCGTGTGAATTTCAATGTGTTTGTTTTAACGTGTGGGTTTTCCTTATCCATAATACAAAATATGTACATAGCCAAAATATCCCTTTTTTAGTACCAACTTCTTCGTTTAGGGTGGAATCAAATATTGTAGCACCATTGACCAAGTTTTTCCGTCCAAAAACCTCTGAAACCTCAAAAAAATTTGTTTTTATGTTTTACCTTCAAATTAACACCACTAAAAGGATCTTTTTCCAGCTCATTGTGGTCCATTGAGGAGAATTACATGGGAGATAAGATTTTGTGGGAAGGAATCATACTATTTGGGATAAAATACCAAATATTGGGGATAATATGTCATATCTCGAGAAGTGCTAGATCGATCAACTAATCGACCTGAAATTTCGTAAACCTCCTCTTTATGTAATGTGATTCCTAAAAATTTCGAGTCGGTCCACATGGAGCTGATAAAAATCTTTCACTCAAACCATTTTTTTTTTTTTTTTTTTTTTTTGCCCTGAAATGGAAAAAGCTTCCATTTCGCACGACCGAACTGTCGCACGGGTTTAACATTTTCAAAAAAAAAAAAAAAAAAAAAATTCTTCCATTTTGTAGGTCAGATGCCCAAACTTTGAAAATTTGTGTGCTTTAACCCGCTTTTTCTGCACTTTTTCTTACTAAAAATGATATTCAGTTTTTGCTTTTTTTAAATTAATCTCAATGTTAACCTCAAACTCAGTACTAATCATTTTATTATTATTTACAGAATATACTGCATCTTTGGGAGCAACTGAAGAAGAATTCGCACCCGCAAAAGGTAATAAAAAAACATAAAAAAAAGCGAAAAAATTTATAATTATTGTTTTTTAGTCCATACGAGGGTCACTTCTTCTACTGCGAAATTAACCAAAGGTAAAAAAACAAAATTTTATTTGAAAATTTTTTTATATTTTTTATTTTTACAGCGAACAGTGTCCAGTCTCCTTTCGCGAAGTTTAAACAGTTGGAAAGACAAAATTCAGCCCCAAGGTGACCACTTTTTACAATCTTTGACCCTTTCAAATGTGGTACTGAAGTATACAGGGTACATATCACCTTGTGTACAAAAACGTGATTTAACACTTTCAATGCGGCACGATTTCATGAACGAATTTGCCCATAACTTTCACAATTTAAACCCCTTTTATTGATATTTATACCTAAATATTGATGAAATCGGTATAAGTGGAAGTTTCAATCATGCCGCACTGAATGTGTTAAGTGTGTACCTACCTTGTAAGGGACTAATATAGAAAATATTTTTAAAATCTTAGATAAGTAGGTATGCTTTGCATGTTTTATAGTTCTTATAGTCAGGCAATTGTTTGAAGAAGAAAAAAAAAGGTCAAAATGATGGAAAATTGATGGAATCGCGATATTTGATAGGGGTTGAAGACAAAAAAATTGGAGCTAATTAACATTTTTTGCCTGGATTCAGTTGTGGGCGAACTTTTAAGGTCTCCGAGACTAGATTTCCGACAAGTGCATCGTCTATAAAAGAAAGATTACTCGGATGGGTCCAAGCACAAACGAGGGAATACAAGGTATTCTGCTTTCAAAATTTCAAAAAAAAAAATGGGACAACTTCGCTTCTTGTGTTGAAGAAATGAGAAAACTGCATGGAGTTGCATGATTTTTGGCTTTATTTTTTTCTTGGCATGAACCTTTTTCCCTCTTTTGTGCATGGACGTACTTTTTTTGGTTTTTTATATGGTTTTTTTTATGAAGTTTTTATTTATAAATTGTTATTTTTTACAGAACGTTCAAGTAGAAAATTTTTCAACAAGTTGGAGCGACGGACTTGCGTTTTGCGCGCTTATTCATCATTTTTGCCCGGACGCTTTTGATTTTTCGACACTCACACCGAACAGGCGGAGATACAATTTCGAGCTCGCGTTTAAAGTTGCAGAGTAAGTATAATGATAACTTTGGGGGTGGGGAGAAGGTTTGGGGAGGTCGGGAGGAGGGTAGGAGGGGTGATGGTTGGCTGGAGTATGTTGGGGGAGGTGGGGAAGGTCCAGGAGAGTAGGGGAGTTGATGGGAGAGTTATGGGACATTGTGGAATGTTGTGGGAGTGGGGGGAGCTGGGAAGGTCCAGGAGGGAAGGAGGGATTGGTTAGTTGGGAAGAGGGGGGAACTTCTTCAAGGTCGCAGTTTTCATCAAATCTTCTTTTAGCGGATTTCCGTAGGAAAGTAGGCTATTGAGATGGTCGTCACGGCGGCTCCCACGCTAGAGGCTTATATATTCGAGATCAGGGAGCTCTGGGGATCATATTTCAATTTCTGAAAATGTCACGGGGTTTTTGAATTTCTAAAAAATACCAAGTTTGGTCATTCTCCGATCAACTAACTTACTCCAAAGGTAGTTAGGGTCTTAGGAGGCTGGGGGAGGTGGGTCCAGGAGGGTATTAGAGGGGATGGGAATTGGTAGAAGGTTAGGCAACGGTTCGTGGAGGTTAGGGGAGGTGATGGGATAGTGGGTGAGGTGGAGGAAGGTAGGGTGGTGGATGTGAAGGAGTATTGGGTGTTTCTAGATCCCCCGATTTCGGAAAAATACGATTAATCCACCAAACTTACTCCAAAGGTAGGTAGGGTCTTAGGAGGCTGGGGAAGGTGGGTCGAGGAGGGTATTAGAGGGGATGGGAATTGGTAGAAGGTTAGGCAACGGTTCGAGGAGGTTAGGGGAGGTGATGGGAGAGTGGGTGAGGTGGAGGAAGGTAGGGTGGTGGATGTGAAGGAGTATTGGGTGTTTCTAGATCCCCCGATTTCGGAAAAATACGATTAATCCACCAAACTTACTCCAAAGGTAGGTAGGGTCTTAGGAGGCTGGGGAAGGTGGGGAAGGTGGGTCGAGGAGGGTATTAGAGGGGATGGGAATTGGTAGAAGGTTAGGCAACGGTTCGAGGAGGTTAGGGGAGTGATGGAGAGTGGGTGAGGTGGAGGAAGGTAGGGTGGTGGATGTGAAGGAGTATTGGGTGTTTCTAGATCCCCCATTTCGGAAAAATACGATTAATCCACCAAACTTACTCCAAAGGTAGGTAGGGTCTTAGGAGGCTGGGGAAGGTGGGGAAGGTGGGTCGAGGAGGGTATTAGAGGGGATGGGAATTGGTAGAAGGTTAGGCAACGGTTCGAGGAGGTTAGGGGAGGTGATGGGAGAGTGGGGGAGGTGGAGGAAGGGAGGGTGGTGGATGTGAAAGAGTATTGGGTGTTTCTATAGCCCCCAATTTCGGGAAAATACGATTAATCCACCAAACTTACTCCAAAGTTAGGTAGGGTCTTAGGAGGCTGGGGAAGGTGGGGAAGGTGGGTCGAGGAGGGTATTAGAGGGGATGGGAATTGGTAGAAGGTTAGGCAACGGTTCGAGGAGGTTAGGTGAGGTGATCGGAGAGTGGGGGAGGTGGAGGAAGGGAGGTTAGTGGATGTTTATGAGTATTGGGTGTTTCTAGAGCCCCCAATTTCAGAAAAATACGATAAAGGGGTTCCTCCTCCTCCATAACTCATTTTTTAAATGCATTTTTATATTTTAGGGAGAAAGCGGACATTTATCCTCTACTTGACGCCGAAGACATGGTCACCATGAGCAAACCTGACTGGAAATGCGTCTTCACTTACGTCCAGTCCATCTACCAGAAGTTTCACGACTCCCCTCTCTCTGTGGCTACAAATCCATATCTTTGAAAATTTAAATCTCCCTTTTTTCTACCTCTTTTTTCTACTATTTAACAATAACGCAAATCGGATTTTTAAGTGCGCTAAACTTCGTCGCTCCAATTTTTTTCTACTTTTCATTTTTTTTTTTTTTTAATTTTGCTTTATTTTTTTTTCTTAATGAGCTTCTTTTATTTATTTTAAGTCGAGTCAGCTACTAAAAACGAAAAATGACTGATTTCTCAATCATTTATAGACAAACATGTCTCATGTATAAACGCTGTTTTTAGCCATTAATTTAATTTTCGCTTATTTTCTACAGCAAAAACAACATTTTTTTTCCTTTTTAGTCTCGTTTAACTAAAAACGCTTTACCAAGCCCATTTTTAGGGAATATTTAACACTAATTTTATTATTTTTTACCATTGGACTTTAATTTGTGATCCAAATTTCTGTTGCTTTTTATTGCTGTGATTGAATATTTTAAAATATATAATTATGTTGAGTTTTGTTTATGTGACTTCCAAAATAGGACTCCTTAACCTTCAAAAATTGACTCGAAGATCACTATTTTGAATGAGTTTCAAGATTTTATGAGTCGCCAACAAGAGAGGATTATTAATTTTTAAAAATAGGTACTATATAAACATTTTCTTTTATTTATACATGTTTAAAAAATAATACGCAATAATATATTTAACAATATAATCTCAAGTAGTTAATGAAAAATAACAGGAAACGAGTTTTTTTACATCTAGAAAATATAAGTAGCTTTTATTTACAGTTATGGTTTCAAAAATATTAAATTTTCAGCGACAAAAAAATACAAAAATGGTAATTTTTTAAATATATTTATCACTTTTATGTACTAGACGTCTTGAGATTCTGGTGGTGCCATCGTAATACTTGTAATGTCTTTGACGATCATTTCTGCGACTCTCCATGCCATTTCTTCTTGGGCCTGGAATGAGAATTAGTTGGGTTTTGGGTTTTATGTGATTTTTACTTTTTGCTCATCTTTGCTCATTAGGAGCTTAACGACGCGGGAAAGTCTCGATTCTTTTTTTTCAGGTTCTGGTCCTATGTCTGATTCGTACCGTCCAAGCTGGTCAATTCTTCCAAAACTTAACCCACTAAAAAAAAAAAAAAAAAAAAAAAAAAAAAAAAAAAAAAATATATATATATATATACAATATAAAATGATTTTATGCGGACCTATTGTGCTTCCGACGCCTCCAGAGCCACTCGGCATCTGAGTGAACCTGGGACACTTTGGAGCAGTCAATACTCCCTTCTGTGACTGAAGAAGCCGGACTTGGGTTCGACTTGATTGAACTTGTCATGGAAGAAGTGGCCATCACTTCGCTCAACAGCCCCAAATATTGCTGCGACGACAGAAAGTGTTTTAGGCAGCTCTGACTCAAAAAATCTTCAACGGCGACCTGAGCAGGCTTAAAGCAATCCGGAGACGTTTTCGTCTCACCACAAATCCCTTCTTCAACAGCAAAACGGACTTTATCACAGATTCCCAGCGGCAAAGTAGCTTGCAATGATAAATATCTAAAATAACGATAAATAGTATGATACATTCGCTCTAGTTAGGGTTCATGCAGGGGCGGATCCAGGGGCGCCAAAAAAACCCCAAAATTCACGTTAATAAAGACAATTTTATGAAAAAAAAAAAATTAAGAGGCAAAAAATTAACAAAAGGGAAAATTAAAAAATTAAATTCGTAAAAAATCTCGTCAAAATGAACATTTTTCACATTTTTTTTATCAAAAACTTCAAAATCAGGAGAGCCAAATTTTCGTCAAAAACCTTAAGTTCAAAATTTACAAAGCCAAATTTTTCCTAAAAAAACCTCAAATTCAAGGTTTTAAGAGACATTTTTTCGTCAAAAGCTTTAAAATTAACTTTTAAGAGGGAATTATTTTTCGTCATAAACCTCAAAATAAACGTTTTAAGAGATAATTTTCGTTTGAAAAACCTCAAAATAAACGTTTTAAGAGATAATTTTCGTTTGAAAAACCTCAAAATAAACGTTTTAAGAGATAATTTTCGTTTGAAAAACCTCAAAATCAACGTTTTAAGAGACAATTTTTCGTCCAAAACGTCAAAATCGACGTTTTATAAAGCCAAATTTTAGTCAAAAATCATCAAAATCAATGTTATAAGAGATAATTTTCGTTTAAAAAACCTCAAAATCAACATTTTATGAGACAATTTTTCGTCAAAAACCTCAAAATCAACGTTTTAAGGCTCTCTTTCGTCAAAAATTTTAAAATTTACATTATTTGAGAACCAATCTTTTATCAAAAACCTCAAAATTAACGTTTTAAGAGAAAATTATTTTTCGACAAAAACCTCAAACTTAACGTTTTAAGAGATAATTTTCATTAAAAAAAACCTCAAAATCAACGTTTTAAGAGAAAATTATTTTTCGACAAAAACCTCAAACTTAACGTTTTAAGAGATAATTTTCATTAAAAAACCCTCAAAATCAACGTTTTAAGAGAAAATTTTTCGTCAAAAACCTCAAAATCAACGTTTTATAAAGACAAATTTTCGTCAAAAATCATCAAAATCAACGTTTTAAGAGATAATTTTCGATTGAAAAATCTCAAAATCAACATTTTATGAGACAATGTTTCGTCAAAAACCTCAAAATCAATGTTTTATAAAGCCAAATTTTCGTCAAAAATCATCAAAATCGACGTTTTAAGAGATAATTTTCGTTTGAAAAACCTCAAAGTTAACGTTTTAAGAGACAATTTTTCGTCAAAAACCTCAAAATCAACGTTTTAAAAAGCCAAATTTTTGTCAAAAATCTTCAATTTCAACGTTTTAAGAGCCTTTTAAAGATTAATTGTAAAACTTTTTTTTTAAGAGGGGGGTTTGATTTTTAGTAGTCCACCCCTCCGGACAAACTCCTGGATCCGCCTCTGGTTCATGAAACTCCCTAGCGTGGTCCCAACTCCTAGGAAAAGCTCCCTTATCATGAAAACAACACTTACTTGTCATAAATTGCCATGGCTTCGTTTTGAATAAATTCTGGATCAATTGTGCTGTCATTTTTAAACTGTTTTTCAAAACTGGTGGCAGCAAGCCAAAATTCGATGACTGTACTCAGCCCTTCCATATCTAAAAACTGTACAAAAAGGTTAAAAAGAAATAAAAAAATTAAAAAACTTACATCTAAGAAAGCACCGAGACATGTATCATTGTAAAGGACGTCGTTAAGCCTCATTGAGCGACTCGTCATTATTTCTATTTGATATTTACAGTGCCAGTCGCTTTTAATAAAATCGCTCCAAACACTTAAAAAAAGAAGTTTAATGATAAAAACTTTTTATTTTTAACTTACTCTTTTTTGATTAAATTGATAATGGCATTTTTTAACTTGTTTAACTGAACTTCAGTTTGATCGGAGTTAAGGCCGACGAGGATAGAAAGTTTGACATCATCGGGCATTTTGACTTTGAAAGGAGAATCCTCGCTTAGATATTTATCGTAGATTTTTTTAACAGTTATATGATTTTCTTCGGTCGGTGTATTTGTGGCACTTTGACGGCCTAGCGGCTGGAGGCGGAATGGTAGACTTTCAAGGTCGGCGAGTAAATTGAAGAGATTCGTGTGACCCCTCGATTCCATAAACTGCGACAGATAGGAAAGAGCGGTCTTGTTGTGAAGTGTGTCCTCGAGGGATAATGAAAGCCTTGAAGACTTCTCACATGGCTCATTCCCTAAAATGGACGTTTAGCTTATCTTTTATCAGAATTGAACTTACCAAAAGATTCTGACTTGAACCTGGAAAGGGGCCCTCCCCTCACTCCTATGTCATGTTCCACTCCACCCTGTGGATATCCATTTCTGCTCTTTTTCGGCGAGGTCGACTTTTTCCAAAACTGCAGCATAGCAACGCACAAACGTCGTGATTCGGGTTTGAGACGTGTCAGCCGACTCCCGAGGCTTCATCGCTCCTCAGGAGATGCACATATCACTTCAAAATCCGAACGTTTTCCTTAAATACTTCATAATAAAAAAAGGTCCAAAATCTGAAAAAATCCAAGCACACAAAAACAAAAGACAAAATCACTTCTAAAACGAATCTATTTTTTCTTTCAAAGGACGAGATTAGAAAAATTAAAAACTTTGACAACCTTGAACTTGTAACCTTTCAGAATAACCTTCCCATGTTTTCCAAAAGGTTATAGATAACTCATGTCGCATCAAATGACGTCACATATTTAATAATTTTTTGTTTAAGGACAGAGTAATATTTTCATTTTGTCGTTTTTATTTATTTTCTTTAAAAAATGAGGCTTTAAAATACCTCAGAAAGCCATAAAAATGAAGTTTCTTTTACCAATGACGTCAAAGTGGTGAACCTTCATGGAAGGTTATCATTGTTTACAAAATTGATTAGCGGTTTTGTATATTTTGAGGATTTGTTTTAACTTTTTCGGCGTTATTTTGTAGTGAAAAATGTCTCGGAAACTAGATCCAAAGAAAGTGGTATGTTTATATTTTTTCCTGAAGTTATTTTGAAAAATAAAGTCAATTTTTGGCTGTTTGTGTTTTTGCTGGCATAAAACTTGTCTTGGGAGGGGAGGGTCCGATAAAGTCCCATTATTTTTTAAGATGGAGTCTGGAGCCTAAAACATCCATATTTTTGTAGCTAATCATCTATACCATGGTTTGACGTTAGTTATAGCATGGTTTGACCTTAGTTATGGCATGGTTGACGTTAGCTATGCCATGGGTAGACATTGGCTATTGCATTTAGTATGGTTAGACGTTTGCTATGACATGGGTATTGGCTAGACATTTGGAATAGTTTGACGTTAGCTATGCCATGGTTAGACGTTAGCTATGCAATGGGTAGAAGTTAGTTATGGCATAGTAGACGTTAGTTATGGCATGGTAGACGTTAGCTATGCAATGGGTAGGCGTTAGTTATGGCATGGTAGACGTTAGCTATGCGATGGGTAGGCGTTAGTTATGGCATAGTAGACGTTAGCTATGCGATGGGTAGACGTTAGTTATGGTCTAGTAGACGTTAGCTATGCGATGGGTAGGCGTTAGTTATGGCATGGTAGACGTTAGCTATGCGATGGGTAGGCGTTAGTTATGGCATGGTAGACGTTAGCTATGCGATGGGTAGGCGTTAGTTATGGCATAGTAGACGTTAGCTATGCGATGGGTAGACGTTAGTTATGGCCTAGTAGACGTTAGCTATGCGATGGGTAGGCGTTAGTTATGGCATATTAGACGTTAGCTATGCGATGGGTAGACGTTATTTATGCAATGGCTAGACGTTAGCTATGCGATGGGTAGGCGTTAGTTATGGCATGGTAGACGTTAGCTATGGGATGGGTAGGCGTTAGTTATGGCATGGTAGACGTTAGCTATGCGATGGGTAGGCGTTAGTTATGGCATAGTAGACGTTAGCTATGCGATGGGTAGGCGTTAGTTATGGCATGGTAGACGTTAGCTATGCGATGGGTAGACGTTAGTTATGGCATGGTAGACGTTAGCTATGCGATGGGTAGGCGTTAGTTATGGCATGGTAGACGTTAGCTATGCGATGGGTAGGCGTTAGTTATGGCATAGTAGACGTTAGATATGCAATGGGTAGGCGTTAGTTATGGCATGGTAGGCGTTAGCTATGCGATGGGTAGACGTTAGTTATGGCATGGTAGGCGTTAGTTATGGCATGGTAGACGTTAGCTATGCGATGGGTAGGCGTTAGTTATGGCATAGTAGACGTTAGATATGCAATGGGTAGGCGTTAGTTATGGCATGGTAGGCGTTAGCTATGCGATGGGTAGACGTTAGCTATGCGATGGGTAGACGTTAGTTATGGTCTAGTAGACGTTAGCTATGCGATGGGTAGGCGTTAGTTATGGCATGGTAGACGTTAGCTATGTGATGGGTAGACGTTAGTTATGGCATGGTAGACGTTAGCTATGTGATGGGTAGACGTTAGTTATGGCATGGTAGACGTTAGCTATGCAATGGGTAGGCGTTAGGTATGGCATGGTAGACGTTAGCTATGCCATAGGTTGACATAAGCTATGGCATTTTGTATGGTCAGAAGTTAGTTATGTTCTATTGTGATGTTAGTTATCTGATGTTTATTTATGGCATAGTTAGTTATGGCATGTTTAGAAGTTAGCTATGCCATGGTTAGACGCTGCATGACACGTTAGCTATGCATGACCACAGACATGGTAAGGTAGATGTTGGCTATGACACGGTTATACATTAGCTTTGCCATGTTTCAACGTTAGGTATATCATGTTGTTCATTATTTATGGTTAGATGGCAGTTGGCAGCATTATTTTACAAACGATTCACATTCAAGTTATTTTTGCCGCAGAATTCTGAGCTTTTCACATTGACCTACGGTGCCCTCGTCTCTCAGCTTATGCGAGATTACGAGAACATCGATGATGTCAACAAGCAACTCGACAGGATGGGCTACAACATAGGAGTCCGACTTATAGAAGACTTTCTTGCCAAAACCGGTACTGGAAGATGCTACGATTTCAAAGACACTGCAGAAAAAATCCAAGTAAAAAAGAAATCTTTTCTTTTCTTAAAACCTCTGTTTTAGATGGCATTCAGACTTTACCTCGGCATCACTCCTAACATCGTCAACTGGAATTCCGCATACGATGAATTTTCATTGCAGTTCGATTCAAGTCCAATGACCGAATTCACCGAACTGCCGGATAACTGCCTCGGCCTTAAATACTGCAATCTTTTACCTGGAATCATCCGTGGAGCTTTAGAAATGGTCCAGATGGACGTAACGACTGTTTTTGTGCAAGATCATTTGGTCGGCGATAGCTGTACTGAGCTTCGGTTAAAATTTAACAAAAGGCTGGAAGACGCCATACCTTCTGGAGAAGACTAAACTTCAGCTAAAGTTGTCCTTATATTATAAAAAATGTATTTTGATTTATTATTGTTTATTAAACGTTATTTTTAGTGTCTGACATGATTCCCAGAGTTGTTTTTGACAAAGTTTTGAAATTCGAAGACATCGATGAGTCCATCTTTGTCTGAATCTTCACGGACGAACCATCTTCTGAAGTTGGCATGGTTGGGGTCTTCGCCGAGCTGAAGCCAACAAAGGCGAGCCTCGTCTAAATTGATGCGTCCATCATTGTTTTTGTCGTAGCTCATAAAAAGAGCTTCAAGGTCGTGCGATTGTGGAAGCTTCTTAAGCGGCCGGCTTTTAAACTCAAGCATCTCTCCGAACGATATGCGGCCATCTTTGTCCAAATCGATACTCTTGAAAATCTGAAACATTAAAAACAAATTGAGCGATTTTTAAAAAACGGTTTCTTTATTATAAATCATCGAAGGCGACATGTTTGAAGGACTTTCTGGCTTTCTTTATGGGACGTTTCATGTTCTGATTGACAAGCCGGATAAGCTCCTCTTTGTTTATTTTGCTATCTTTGTTCCCATCATAGCGATCAAAGACTGCTTTAAGGTCTTTCCTAGTAGCATCTTCGCCCAGTTCGCGCCACATCGATCTGAACTCGTCAAATGAGAGTTTTTTGTCTGAATTTCTGTCACACGCATGGAAAAGATTGTAGAGCTCAAATTGGCTCGGTTGCCATTTTTTGAGACGCCCTCTTGACTCAAGGAACTCTTCTTCTGACAGGAGACCGTCTGCATTTAGATCGTTGTTTCTGAAAATCTGAATCCAAACCGCTGTGCCATTAAAATCCTTGGGGGAACCCTGTTTTTAAACATTGTAATACTTACATTATTCAAATTGGAGCCATGAAGTCGATTGTTGGTCTCATAAGTGACCAAATCGTTGTATTCTTTTCGGTCCAAATGTCCGTCTTTGTTTCGGTCGAAATATGTAAAGAGTTTACGA
>JAGWEN010000119.1:65000-201046 GCA_018703685.1 Orius laevigatus
GGGGGGGGGGGGGGGGGGGGGGGGGGGGGGGGGGGGGGGGGGGGGGGGGGGGGGGGGGGGGGGGGGGGGGGGGGGGGGGGGGGGGGGGGGGGGGGGGGGGGGGGGGGGGGGGGGGGGGGGGGGGGGGGGGGGGGGGGGGGGGGGGGGGGGGGGGGGGGGGGGGGGGGGGAGGGGGGGGGGGGGGGGGGGGGGGGGGGGGGGGGGGGGGGGGGGGGGTGGGGGGGGGGGGGGGGGGGGGGGGGGGGGGGGGGGGGGGGGGGGGGGGGGGGGGGTGGGGGGGGGGGGGGGGGGGGGGGGGGGGGGGGGGGGGGGGGGGGGGGGGTGGGGGGGGGGGGGGGGGGGGGGGGGGGGGTGGGGGGGGGGGGGGGGGGGGGGGGGGGGGGGGGGGGGGGGGGGGGGGGTGGGGGGGGGGGGGTGGGGGGGGGGGGGGGGGGGGGGGGGGGGGGGGGGGGGGGGGGGGGGGGGGGGGGGGGGGGGGGGGGGGGGGGGGGGGGGGGGGGGGGGGGGGGGGGGGGGGGGGGGGGGGGGGGGGGGGGGGGGGGGGGGGGGGGGGGGGGGGGTGGGGGGGGGGGGGGGGGGGGGGGGGGGGGGGGGGGGGGGGGGGGGGGGGGGGGGGGGGGGGGGGGGGGGGGGGGGGGGGGGGGGGGGGGGGGGGGGGGGGGGGGTGGGGGGGGGGGGGGGGGGGGGGGGGGGGGGGGGGGGGGGGGGGGGGGGGGGGGGGGGGGGGGGGGGGGGGGGGGGGGGGGGGGGGGGGGGGGGGTGGGGGGGGGGGGGTGGGGGGGGGGGGGGGGGGGGGGGGGGGGGGGGGGGGGGGGGGGGGGGGGGGGGGGGGGGGGGGGGGGGGGGGGGGGGGGGGGGGGGGGGGGGGGGGGGGGGGGGTGGGGGGGGGGGGGGGGGGGGGGGGGGGGGGGGGGGGGGGGGGGGGGGGGGGGGGGGGGGGGGGGGGGGGGGGGGGGGGGGTGGGGGGGGGGGGGGGGGGGGGGGGGGGGGGGGGGGGGGGGGGGGGGGGGGGGGGGGGGGGGGGGGGGGGGGGGTGGGGGGGGGGGGGGGTGGGGGGGGGGGGGGGGGGGGGGGGGGGGGGGGGTGGGGGGGGGGGGGGGGGGGGGGGGGGGGGGGGGGGGGGGGGGGGGGGGGGGGGGGGGGGTGGGGGGGGGGGGGGGGGGGGGGGGGGGGGGGGGGGGTGGGGGGGGGGGGGGGGGGGGGGGGGGGGGGGGGGGGGGGGGGGGGGGGGGGGGGGGGGGGGGGGGGGGGGGGGGGGGGGGGGGGTGGGGGGGGGGGGGGGGGGGGGGGGGGGGGGGGGGGGGGGGGGGGGGGGGGGGGGTGGGGGGGGGGGGGGGGGGGGGGGGGGGGGGGGGGGGGGGGGGGGGGGGGGGGGGTGGGGGGGGGGGGGGGGGGGGGGGGGGGGGGGGGGGGGGGGGGGGGGGGGGGGGGGGGGGGGGGGGGGGGGGGGGGGGGGGGGGGGGGGGGGGGGTGGGGGGGGGGGGGGGGGGGGGGGGGGGGGGGGGGGGGGGGGGGGGGGGGGGGGGGTGGGGGGGGGGGGGGGGGGGGGGGGGGGGGGGGGGGGGGGGGGGGGTGGGGGGGGGGGGGGGGGGGTGGGGGGGGGGGGGGGGGGTGGGGGGGGGGGGGGGGTGGGGGGGGGGGGGGGGGGGGGGGGGGGGGGGGGGGGGGGGGGGGTGGGGGGGGGGGGGGGGGGGGGGGGGGGGGGGGGGGGGGGGGGGGGGGGGGGGGGGGGGGGGGGGTGGGGGGGGGGGGGGGGGGGGGGGGGGGGGGGGGGGGGGGGGGGGGGGGGGGGGGGGGGGGGGGGGGGGGGGGGGGGGGGGGGTGGGGGGGGGGGGGGGGGGGGGGGGGGGGGGGGGGGGGGGGGGGGGGGGGGGGGGGGGGGGGGGGGGGGGGGGGGGGGGGGGGGGGGGGGGGGGGGGGGGGGGGGGGGGGGGGGGGTGGGGGGGGGGGGGGGGGGGTGGGGGGGGGGGGGGGGGGGGGGGGGGGGGGGGGGGGGGGGGGGGGGGGGGGGGGGGGGGGGGGGGGGGGGGGGGGGGGGGGGGGGGGGGGGGGGGGGGGGGGGGGGGGGGGGGGGGGGGGGGGGGGGGGGGGGGGGGGGGGGGGGGGGGGGGGGGGGGGGGGGGGGGGGGGGGGGGGGGGGGGGGGGGGGGTGGGGGGGGGGGGGGGGGGGGGGGGGGGGGGGGGGGGGGGGGGGGGGGGGGGGGGGTGGGGGGGGGGGGGGGGGGGGGGGGGGGGGGGGGGGGGGGGGGGGGGGGGGGGGGGGGGGGGGGGGTGGGGGGGGGGGGGGGGGGGGGGGGGGGGGGGGGGGGGGGGGGTGGGGGGGGGGGGGGGGGGGGGGGGGGGGGGGGGGGGGGGGTGGGGGGGGGGGGGGGTGGGGGGGGGGGGGGGGGGGGGGGGGGGGGGGGGGGGGGGGGGGGGGGGGGGTGGGGGGGGGGGGGGGGGGGGGGGGTGGGGGGGGGGGGGGGGGGGGGGGGCGGGGGGGGGGGGGGGGGGTGGGGGGGGGGGGGGGGGGGGGGGGGGGGGGGGGGGGGGGGGGGGGGGGGGGGGGGGGGGGGGGGGGGGGGGGGGGGGGGGGGGGGGGGGGGGGGGGGGGGGGGGGGGGGGGTGGGGGGGGGGGGGGGGGGGGGGGGGGGGGGGGGGGGGGGGGGGGGGGGGGGGGGGGGGGGGGGGGGGGGGGGGGGGGGGGGGGGGGGGGGGGGGGGGGGGGGGGGGGGGGGGGGGGGGGGGGGGGGGGGGGGGGGGGGGGGGGGGGGGGGGGGGGGGGGGGGGGGGGGGGGGGGGGGGGGGGGGGGGGGGGGGGTGGGGGGGGGGGGGGGGGGGGGGGGGGGGGGGGGGGTGGGGGGGGGGGGGGGGGGGGGGGGGGGTGGGGGGGGGGGTGGGGGGGGGGGGGGGGTGGGGGGGGGGGGTGGGGGGGGGGGGGGGGGGGGGGGGGGGGGGGGGGGGGGGGGGGGGGGGGGGGGGGGGGGGGGGGGGGGGGGGGGGGGGGGGGGGGTGGGGGGGGGGGGGGGGGGGGGGGGGGGGGGGGGGGGGGGGGGGGGGGGGGGGGGGGGGGGGGGGGGGGGGGGGGGGGGGGGGGGGGGGGGGGGGGGTGGGGGGGGGGGGGGGGGGGGGGGGGGGGGGGGGGGGGGGGGGGGGGGGGGGGGGGGGGGGGGGGGGGTGGGGGGGGGGGGGGGGGGGGGGGGGGTGGGGGGGGGGGGGGGGGGGGGGGGGGGTGGGGGGGGGGGGGGGGGGGGGGGGGGGGGGGGGGGGGGGGGGGGGGGGGGGGGGGGGGGGGGGGGGGGGGGGGGGGGGGGGGGGGGGGGGGGGTGGGGGGGGGGGGGGGGGGGGGGGGGGGGTGGGGGGGGGGGGGGGGGGGGGGGGGGGGGGGGGGGGGGGGGGGGGGGGGGGGGGGGGGGGGGGGGGGGGGGGGGGGGGGGGGGGGGGGGGGGGGGGGGGGGGGGGTGGGGGGGGGGGGGGGGGTGGGGGGGGGGGGGGGGGGGGGGGGGGGGGGGGGGGGGGGGGGGGGGGGGGGGGGGGGGGGGGGGGGGGGGGGGGGGGGGGGGTGGGGGGGGGGGGGGGGGGGGGGGGGGGGGGGGGGGGGGGGGGGGGGGGGGGGGGGGGGGGGGGGTGGGGGGGGGGGGGGGGGGGGGGGGGGGGGGGGGGGGGGGTGGGGGGGGGGGGGGGGGGGGGGGGGGGGGGGGGGGGGGGGGGGGGGGGGGGGGGGGGTGGGGGGGGGGGGGGGGGGGGGGGGGGGGGGGGGGGGGGGGGGGGGGGGGGGGGGGGGGGGGGGGGGGGGGGGGGGGGGGGGGGGGGGGGGGGGGGGGGGGGGGGGGGGGGGGTGGGGGGGGGGGGGGGGGGGGGGGGGGGGGGGGGGGGGGGGGGGTGGGGGGGGGGGGGGGGGGGGGGGGGGTGGGGGGGGGGGGGGGGGGGGGGGGGGGGGGGGGGGGGGGGGGGGGGGGGGGGGGGGGGGGGGGGGGGGGGGGGGGGGGGGGGGGGGGGGGGGGGGGGGGGGGGGGGGTGGGGGGGGGGGGGGGGGGGGGGGGGGGGGGGGGGGGGGGGGGGGGGGGGGGGGGGGGGGGGGGGGGGGGGGGGGGGGGGGGGGGGGGGGGGTGGGGGGGGGGGGGGGGGGGGGGGGGGGGGGGGGGGGGGGGGGGGGTGGGGGGGGGGGGGGGGGGGGGGGGGGGGGGGGGGGGGGGGGGGGGGGGGGGGGGGGGGGGGGGGCGGGGGGGGGGGGGGGGGGGGGGGGGGGGGGGGGGGGGGGGGGGGGGGGGGGGGTGGGGGGGGGGGGGGGGGGGGGGGGGGGGGGGGGGGGGGGGGGGGGGGGGGGGGGGGGGGGGGGGGGGGGGGGGGGGGGGGGGGGGGGGGGGGGGGGGGGGGGGGGGGGGGGGGGGGGGGGGGGGGGGGGGGGGGGGGGGGGGGGGGGGGGGGGGGGGGGGGGGGGGGGGGGGGGGGGGGGGGGGGGGGGGGGGGGGGGGGGGGGGGGGGGGGGGGGGGGGGGGGGGGGGGGGGGGGGGGGGGGGGGGGGGGGGGGGGGGGGGGGGGGGGGGGGGGGGGGGTGGGGGGGGGGGGGGGGGGGGGGGGGGGGGGGGGGGTGGGGGGGGGGGGGGGGGGGGGGGGGGGGGGGGGGGGGGGGGGGGGTGGGGGGGGGGGGGGGGGGGGGGGGGGGGGGTGGGGGGGGGGGGGGGGGGGGGGGGGGGGGGGGGGGGGTGGGGGGGGGGGGGGGGGGGGGGGGGTGTGGGTGGGGGGGGGGGGGGTGGGGGGGGGGGGGGGGGGGGGGGGGGGGGGGGGGGGGGGGGGGGGGGGGGGGGGGGGGGGGGGGGGGGGGGGGGGGGGGGGGGGGGGGGGGGGGGGGGGGGGGGGGGGGGGGGTGGGGGGGGGGGGGGGGGGGGGGGGGGGGGGGGGGGGGGGGGGGGGGGGGGGGGTGGGGGGGGGGGGGGGGGGGGGGGGGGGGGGGGGGGGGGGGGGGGGGGGGGGGGGGGGGGGGGGGGGGGGGGTGGGGGGGGGGGGGGGGGGGGGGGGGGGGGGGGGGGGGGGGGGGGGGGGGGGGGGGGGGGGGGGGGGGGGGGTGGGGGGGGGGGGGGGGGGGGGGGGGGGGTGGGGGGGGGGGGGGGGGGGGGTGGGGGGGGGGGGGGGGGGGGGGGGGGGGGGGGGGGTGGGGGGGGGGGGGGGGGGGGGGGGGGGGGGGGGGGGGGGGGGGGGGGGGGGGGGGGGGGTGGGGGGGGGGGGGGGGGGGGGGGGGGGGGGGGGGGGGGGGGGGGGGGGGGGGGTGGGGGGGGGGGGGGGGGGGGGGGGGGGGGGGGGGGGGGGGGGGGGGGGGGGGGGGGGGGGGGGGGGGGGGGGGGGGGGGGGGGGGGGGGGGGGGGGGGGGGTGGGGGGGGGGGGGGGGGGGGGGGGTGGGGGGGGGGGGGGGGGGGGGGGGGGGGGGGGGGGGGGGGGGGGGGGGGGGGGGGGGGGGGGGGGGGGTGGGGGGGGGGGGGGGGGGGGGGTGGGGGGGGGGGGGGGGGGGGGGGGGGGGGGTGGGGGGGGGGGGGGGGGGGGGGGGGGGGGGGGGGGGGGGGGGGGGGGGGGGGGGGGGGGGGGGTGGGGGGGGGGGGGGGGGGGGGGGGGGGGGGGGGGGGGGGGGGGGGGGGGGGGGGGGGGGGGGTGGGGGGGGGGGGGGGGGGGGGGGGGGGGGGGGGGGGGGGGGGGGGGGGGGGGGGGGGGGGGGGGGGGGGGGGGGGGGGGGGGGGGGGGGGGGGGGGGGGGGGGGGGGGGGGGGGGGGGGGGGGGGGGGGGGGGGGGGGGGGGGTGGGGGGGGGGGGGGGGGGGGGGGGGGGGGGGGGGGGGGGGGGGGGGGGGGGGGGGGGGGGGGGGGGGGGGGGGGGGGGGGGGGGGGGGGGGGGGGGGGGGGGGGGGGGGGGGGGGGGGGGGGGGGGGGGGGGGGGGGGGGGGGGGGGGTGGGGGGGGGGGGGGGGGGGGGGGGGGGGGGGGGGGGGGCGGGGGGGGGGGGGGGGGGGGGGGGGGGGGGGGGGGGGGGGGTGGGGGGGGGGGGGGGGGGGGGGGGGGGGGGGGGGGGGGGGGGGGGGGGGGGGGGGGGGGGGGGGGGGGGGGGGGGGGGGGGGGGGGGGGGGGGGGGGGGGGGGGGGGGGGGGGGGGGGGTGGGGGGGGGGGGGGGGGGGGGGGGGGGGGGGGGGGGGGGGGGGGGGGGGGGGGGGGGTGGGGGGGGGGGGGGGGGGGGGGGGGGGGGGGGGGGGTGGGGGGGGGGGGGGGGGGGGGGGGGGGGGGGGGGGGGGGGGGGGGGGGGGGGGGGGGGGGGGGGGGGTGGGGGGGGGGGGGGGGGGGGGGGGGGGGGGGGGGGGGGGGGGGGGGGTGGGGGGGGGGGGGGGGGGGGGGGTGGGGGGGGGGGGGGGGGGGGGGGGGGGGGGGGGGGGGGGGGGGGGGGGGGGGGGGGGGGGGGGTGGGGGGGGGGGGGGGGGGGGGGGGGGGGGGGGGGGGGGGGGGGGGGGGGGGGGGGGGGGGGGGGGGGGGGGGGGGGGGGGGGGGGTGGGGGGGGGGGGGGGGGGGGGGGGGGGGGGGGGGGGGGGGGGGGGGGGGGTGGGGGGGGGGGGGGGGGGGAGGGGGGGGGGGGGGGGGGAGGGGGGGGGGGGGGGGGGGGGGGGGGGGGGGGGGGGGATTCGGCCTTAAATTCTTGACGTACAAATTTCGAATTTTGTCCGCAGCTGTCAGCCTTTTGAACACGACCGTTTTTGTCATTTTAAGTTTTTATGTAAAAAAATTTTGTGTGTCTTGACTCTTGAAAGATTTTCTAAAGAATGATTCTTCTATTGAAACATATGAAATAAAATATTAAAACCATATGGCTGGGATGTTCTAAATTCCAAAGAGGCCTTAGTCACTCTTTTTGACCAATCAAGAGGCCTTTAACAATCTTGATCAATCGGAGGCCTTCAACAATCTTGACTAATCAGAGGCATTCAACTATCTTCACCAATCAGAGGCCTTCAACAGTCTTGACCAATCAAGAGGCCTTCAACACTCTTGAACAGTCAGAGGCCTTCAACAATTTTGACCAAACAGAGGCCTTTAACAATCTTGATCAATCGGAGGCCTTCAACAATCTTGACCAATCAGAGGCCTTCAACTATCTTCACCTATCAGAGGCCTTCAACACATTTGACCAATCAGAGGCCTTCAACACTCTTGAACAGTCAGAGGCCTTCAACACTCTTGAACAGTCAGAGGCCTTCAACAATCTTGACCAATCAGAGGCCCCTCAACAATCTTTACCAATCAGAGGCTTTTTAACAATCTTTACCAATCAGAGGCCTTCAACACTCTTGAACAGTCAGAGGCCTTCAACAATCTTGACCAATCAGAGGCCTTCAACTATCTTCACCTATCAGAGGCCCTTCAACAATCTTTACCAATCAGAGGCCTTCAACACTCTTGAACAGTCAGAGGCCTTCAACAATCTTGACCAATCAGAGGCTTTTTAACAATCTTCACCAATCAGAGGCCTTCAACACTCTTGACCAGAGGGCGATGGTTTTAAATAAAAATAAAAATTCATTAAAACAACTTTATTCGTATTTATACAATTTACAACAGTTATGAAGACACAGCAGCAAACAGGACCTGTAAAATTTAAAAAAAAAATTAAAATTTTATAAAGTTAATTAAATAATTAAACAAAAACAAAATTTCTTCAGAAATAGCCTCTAGTCGTTGGCAAATTACATTTCATTAGACTTTCAATTAAATGTGATCATCACAAGGGACATAATGAAAAAAATTAAAAGAAAAAAGCCTTCTTACCACTAAGTTTTGTTTTTCCAATGGTTTTCCAGAAAAGTTATGATGAACAATGAGTCAAAGACCTAAAAATAAAAAATTTAAATAAATAAAATGTTAATAAATAAAAGTTAATGCAAAATTGTTTGCTTTGGTATCAGTCTCGTATTAAATATCCTCAAAAAAATTAGGATTTCAAATGCCAAAAGTAATCATCATTGAAATTTTCGTTATGGGGAGTCATTTGTGGTCATGAGTCTCCGCTAGCGCGGCAGCGACTCCTAAAGAGGTAGATTTCTTTCAGATGTTTAGATCTAGAACTTTCTATAATTCGAAGAAAAAAAAATCATCTGTTTCCCGGTAAAAATTCAAAAATTTTCTTTTTTACATAGGTTCAAATCTATTGCGCCCAGCTGATCCAAACCAACTTTAAATCTTTCTTAGCCATCCCCATAACATCACTTTTAAGTTTGAAAGCGATTGGATGAACGGTTTGCGAGATTCGCAGGTTAGGCCCTAAGTAAAGTACCAAAACCGCTGGTCCGATTTCAGCCGTTAACGAACTCATAAATTCTATTAGTTTAAAAGCCCTAAATACCGAATTTCATGCTGGTCAAGTAAAAATTACTCAAGTTATCGTGCGAATATATACATATATACATATATACATATATACATATATACATAATATATATATATAAACTTTTGAGTTGAGGGTGGTTTGGAGGTCCAGGGGGTCTGAAATGAAAACCTATCACAAAAATTTTTGAATCTGAGACTACTGCCCCCATTGCAATAGGTAGATTTTCTGAAAGAAATCTACCCTAAAAGTAAAAACCAATTCTCTTACTTATAGATTCTTGAACGTCCAGTCTTGTTGACAGGAAGATCTGGTATTAGGCAAAACTGAATTCTAGCAGCCGATCTATAAAAAACAAAGAAAGTTTTACAATCTATGGAAAAATCAGTATGAGCGAGAAAATTTTTAAAATTGTTTCAGTAATGTATTGATAACCTCAACAAAATTAGGATTTCAAATGCCATTAAAATCATCATTATAGTTTTATTAGTCAAAAGTCTAACTTACAGGATTATAGCTATTCCAAAAAAGTGCAAAATAACAAAAGCCATCTTTTTTCCTGGTTGAGAGCCCAGGATCTACTTAATTACAAACAAATATGTAAAAGGAATTCAAACTTACTGGTCACATTGGAAACGTCCGCTAGTTATTTTCTGATCCTTCAACAAGGTTTTGCCTGAAAATAAAAATATATTGTTTAAATCTATTTAGAATACATGAGGTAAAAAATAGTAAAATTAAGTTCAGAAATAGCCTCTAGTCGAAATGGCATGTACCGTTCATTATGTCTCACAACAATTTATCATCACCAAAAAAAAAATAAAAAAATAAAAAATAAAATTAATTGTAATATATACTAACCAGATTTGCAGATCTGTGACATCTCAAGTCTGATCTGAAAGGGGTTTAATTAATGAAAATTTTAGAAATAATTAATAAATATGTTACCTGAAGAGTTTATCACCAATGCTGTTCTAAATAGCCTGGGAGTCTCCGTGATGACCACCTTAATAGACCACTTTCCTACGGAAATCCGCTAAAAGGAAGGGGGGATGGAAATGAAAGAAAACAAAGAATACAGAATGTAAAATATATTTAAAATTAAACACGATTACAAAGAGTTTAATCGTCTCCCTTTTTCTGGTCTGTCTTTCCACCACGGATTCTTCCGGTTCTTCTGGCGGCGATGAGACCGACCTTTCTACCGGCGCTGGTTCCCCTCTTGACGGTCGAAGCTTTACCGATGTGTTGATGGTTACCACCACCGTGAGGATGCTCAACAGGGTTCATGGCAACACCACGCACCTTCGGCCAGCAGTTACGTTTGGCCTTGTACTTAAAGTAGGCTCGGCCAGCTTTCAAAACCGGTTTGTCGATCCTACCTCCACCAGCTACGATCCCAACCATCGCCCTGTTGTTGGACGGAATGACTTTTTTCGCTCCCGAAGGCAATTTAACTCGGGTCCTCTTCAAATCCGGATTATGCGCAATAACTGTCGCATAGTTACCTACAAAGAAATTACAAAATGCGACCATTTAAACGTACAACAATACCTGAAGCTCTGGCAAGACGGCCTCGGTCGCCAGTTTTTTCTTCTAAATTGCAAACAATTGTACCTTCAGGCATACTTCCGACCGGCATAACGTTTCCGATGTTAAGGTTAGCTGGAACAAAAGATTAAATTTTATCCTAGGAATTAGGCAAAACATACCTTTTTTGCCGCAGTAAAGGAATTGTCCAGTATAGACTCCTTCCGGCGCGATGAAAAGTTCTTTACGAGTCTTGAACCTGTACGGGTCTCTAAAGTGGACAACAGCCAACGGGGCACCACGACCAGGATCGTGGATGATATCCTGAAAATTTCATTTAAAATTAAAAAAACTGTTTGAAATTCAATGTAAATCGTTAGGGGCTGTCTAAAAACCGATATGGTAAAAAAATTTTATCATGATTAACAATTAACTGTTCAGATTCGTATCTATGAAGCCGTTCATATTTACAAATCCGTTTGGATTAACACTAATATGAACATACATATTTTAAGGCGATTTTTCATCAAAACCCCAAAATCAAAGTTTAAAGAGCCAATTTTTCGTCAAAAACCTCCAAATAAACATTTGTAGAGCCAAATTTTCATCCAAAAACCCCAAAATCGAGGTTTTAAGAGCCATTTTGGTCAAAATCATCATTGGTAAAGACTATAATTCGTCCAAAAATCCCAAAATTGAGGTTTTAAAAGCCATTTTTCGCCAAAACCTCAAAATTAAGTTTTAAAGCCAATTTTTCATCAAAAACCTCAAAATCAACATTTGTAAAGCCTAATTTTTGTGGGAAAAAAAAACCCCAAAATCAAGGTTTTAAGAGCCGTCTTTTGTCAAAATCAAGATTTTAGATTTCAAGCCAATTCTCCATCAAAAACCTCAAAATCAACATTTGTAAAGCCAAAATTTCGTCCAAAAACTCCAAAATCAAGGTTTTAAGAGCAAAGTTTTGAATTTAAATTTTGAGGTTTTTGAAGAAAATTTCGGTTTCAAAATGTTGAATTTGAAGTTTTTGACAAAAGAACGTTGATTTTGGGGGTTTGGGATGAAAAATAGGCTCTTAAAACCACGATTTTGAGGTATTTGACAACAAAATTTACTCTTCAAAGTCGATTTTGAGGGGAAAAACGGGCTCTTAGAACCATGGTTTTGAAGTTTTTAACAAAAATTTGGCTCTAAAGGCCTTGATTTTAAGGTTTTGACGATAAATGGCTCATAAAACCTCAATTATGGTACGATAAAACCTTCATTTTGAGGTTCTTGAACGAAAAAAGGTTATTGACAAAAACTAGGCTCTTAAAACCTTAATTTTGAGGTTTAGACAAAAAATTGGTCTTAAAAACTTGATTTTAGGGTTTTTTGACGAAAATTAGGCTTCACGAATGTTTATTTGGAGTTTTTCTTTTTAAACAAAAAATAGGCTTTATATCTTGATTTTGAGGGGTTTTTTTTACGAAAATTAGGCTCTTCCAACTTTGATTTTGAGGTTTTGACCAAAAATGGCTCTTGAAACCTCAATTATATGGGTTTTGGACGAAAATTAGGCTATAAAAATGTTGAATTTGATGTTTTTGATGAACAATTAGCTATAAATCTTGGTTTTAAGGTTTTGACAAAAATGGCTCATAAAACCTCAATTATGGGGTTTTTGGACAAAAACTAGGCTTTACAAATGTTGATTTTGATGTTTTTGACGAACCATTAGCTTTAAATCTTGATTTTGAGGTTTTGACAAAAAACTGCTCTTAAAACCTCGATTTTGAGGTTTTCGGACGAAAATCGGGCTTTCCAAGTGTTTATTTAGAGGTTTTTGACGAAAAATGGGCTCTTGAAATGTTTATCTTGAGGTTTTTGATAGAATGCCTGAGCGAGAATGAATATTTAAGTAAAAGGGTGAAAACTAGCACTGCTCCGAAAGTTCAGAATACTGTATGATTGTCAACATTTAGCAATGCAAAATAGAACTAAGTTGTAGATAATAGAAAGAGGTACCACGTTCGTTAAGAATCAACAATAGTAGCGACTGTAAAGCAAAAACTTAAGTTATGATACCTTAACGACGCCTTTGATGTAGCCATGACGTTCGGCGAAATCCAAGGAGCGAAGTTTAGGGGCCCCTTTGCGATGTTTAGTGTGCGATTTGAAGACGCTCCCCGCACCCTTTCTCTGTGCACGGATAACGCGACCCATGATTTCCTAAAACACAGAAAACGTCAACTCTCGATGCGGTACTTGCCAAGTTGAGGTTATGGAAGCCTTGTATTTATCTTAGCGTACACATTAACCAACATAATAATCTCATTTTTATGACAAATAAGACTAAATATGCACAAAATTTGAATAAAAAACAAATATATTAACAAATTATAAAGGATTTTAGTGATATTTGAGGATAAATAGTACGTACCCTAGTGGTGATGAACGCACGGAGAAAACCTAAGAGATGCTACAAACTTTCGTAACCTGGAACCTCACAATGCTGCCAACCTAGGTCATAAAGAACAAAAAATGTTTTTAACTCAAAAAGTTCTTTTATCCAACAATATATAGATTCATCTGTTCACTTTTATAAAGTTTTCAATTGATTAAAATTAAAATGAAAAGGGGGCCCCTCCACAAAAGTTATGAGAGGGATTTCCACGAGGAAGGGGCGAAATAACTTGAAATTTTCAGAGCTTCTTTCATATTAAAGAAAATTTAAGTCAAAGTTGATCTGGGAGTTGAGAAATTGTTTTGAGTTGAGGGTGAGGGTGTAAAGCTCAAAAATCAATCAACGAAACAAATTTTATTGTCTAATAACACAAAAGTAACATCTACTTAAATAGTTTAGAAAAATACAATAAAACATTTATTTTTGTGCTTTTTGTGGTTTTTGCCCTATACTAGGTAATAAAATCGATGTTTAAAATGCGTTGTGTTTATCGTGTTTTCTATGATTGAGCAAAGCTATATTGTCTAATTTTATCCTCTAATGTCTTTTTCTAGCCATAGAAAAACAAAAAAGAAACTACAATGAGGTAGTTTTGTAAAGGTTGACGAATAAAATTGAAAATTCTAAGGAAAAACCAATTTTAGACTAAAACACATGAAAACTCGTGGTAACTTATAGTCATGAAGTCAGACTTGAAGAAAATTACTTTTTAGCGATTTTCGATGCTACCATGGCGGCACCGTAAGCAGCATCGCTTTTCCCTTCGAAAATGATCGGAAGCTGATATCGAAGTTTGACCTCTTCCTGTAAAACTTCATTGCGAGACAAAGCCGAACCAATTCCAACGATTCGGGAAATATTATTGTCCAGAAGCATCTCTCTAGGCATTATTCTACTTTTTATGATAGTAGAGGAATTTATAAGGAAATACGTACTCATAAAGGTTATTAATGATGCCAGCACAAGTAGCTTTGAAAACTTGCCCCAAACTTAGATTTCCTGTATGGATATTTGTTACAGAACCAAATTCTCTTGGTGAATACCTCTCTCCTAAGATTTTGGGTGCAACAACAATCGTTGTGGATTCAACTTTGCTGGCAGATTCTATAACCTTTTCCCATATTGTACCTAAAAATGATTTATAATTAGGTATAATCTAGAATATAAGGGCCCTATTACAATAGTGATGTAATGACATAAGAAAATGATTTGAAATTATTACTTTGGGGGATTTGAGAGCCAAGTTCTAAAGTCCATTTTTGAAGTGTGGCTATGAAAGTTGCGAGGACGTTTCCGCCATTTAAAGCGGCCGCTATAGCCAAATATCTGTCGTCAAAATATGGGATATATTCGACGAAAGTTTTGTCTGAAATTTTTATGCAGAAATTAAATAGTAATGAATGATTTACCTGATAGTACAAAAGAAAAAAATTATTTTACCGTCATGTTGATTAGGGTCGAAAGATGGAGCGATGAAGCACATTTGAGCAGAAGTCGATAAATTGAGGACAGCATCATCATCATGTTTTAAGGCAGAAAGGACAGAACACTGAATATCTCCAAGAGCAGCGACTAAAATGACATAAATTATTAATTTTCATCGCTTAATTGATACAGACTGACAGGAGTGCCGGCCGGAATTGAATGCCAAGAATCGGTCAAATGTCCGGCGATTTCTCCAGACTGAACGATCGTCGGAAGCAAATCGACAGGAAAACCCGCAGATTCGAGTATCTTAAGAATTTCATTATAAACCCATAAAAAGGGAAATATCAACCTTGGTATTCCATTCGGAAGCTCCTGTATCGAAGTAGCCCCAACTTGCAGCATTTTGGACCGACATTATTGGTTTTTTAAGCTCGCATAACATCGCCACAGCAAAATCTTGGATTGTTCCAGCACAGTTGAATTTTTCAAGTTTTTCTGGCCTAAAATCAAACTATTGAGTATTTCAAGAGGTGGTTTTCATAGAAAAAACTGGTGGTATGGAGCAGGAAGAGCATAACTCGAATTTCTCATCCCCACCACTTCCCCCAACCCCCTCTCCTAAAACCAATCAATGGTCCCCCCCCCATCACATCCACCACCACTTCCCCAACCCCCTCTCCTATAACCAACCAATCCCCCCACTCCCAAACCCATCTCCTATAACCAACAATCAGGACACTCCGACATCCCACACACTTATCCACAACAACGCCCTCTCCTATACACCAACCAATAACCCCCCCCCATCACATCCACCACCACCACTTCCCCAACGCCCTCTCCTAGATACCAACAAATTACCCCCCCCTCCACCACATCCCCAACCACCACTCCTATAACCAACCAATCTCCCCCACCCACCACATCCCCAAACACACCAACCAATCCCCCACCACATCCCCCACTACTTCCCCCAAACCCATCACCTATATCCAACCAATCACCCCTCCCCACCACTTCCCACAACCCCTCTCCTATAACCAACAAATCCCCTTCCCACCACATCCCCAACCACTTCCCCCAACCTGCTCTCCTATAACCAACCAATCTCCACCCCACCTCCACCACCAACACTTCCACCAATTGGTATAACCAAACAATCCCCCCACAACTTCCCCCAACCCCCTCTCCTATAACCAACCAATCACCGTCCCACCACTTCCCCTAACCCCGTCCCATATAACCAACCAATTACCCCCTAACCACATCCCCAACCATTTTCCCCAACCCCCTCTCCTATATACCAACCTATCACCTCCTCCACGGACCTCTCTACCCCTCCCCCTCCCACTCGGTCCACAAATGGCATCTCAAAATGTACCTATTTTTTGAGATCCAAAACAAAGTATTGCAACCATATCCTGTGCAGGCCTTAAGATGAGATTTCGGCTTAGGAAGTGTCGCCAAAAAATCAGGATCACATCGAGAATCCTGCCACGTATACAAAGAAGACACCTTATCGCTTATAATATCATATCGAGAATCATTAGCGGCTTTTTCCCAAGGAGCGTCATCATCCTTATAATTCCAAAGCATCACCCCATGCATCTGACCGCATATACCGATTGCGCTCACCTAAAATAAATATTAAAACAAAATCAAACTTAATTTCAAATACTTGTTTCAAAAGATCTTTGGAAAGTCGAGAAACACAAGCATGAAGGGCGGACATGATTTTGGGCGTATTTTGTTTGTTTCCTTCGCATCCTAACTCGCTCGGGACATTCGCTTGGGTGTCTTTGCTCTGGCGAGCGATTATCCTTCCGACTTTCGCATTCAATATCCCAACCTTGACCGAAGTAGTCCCGATGTCAATACCAAGAATCAACTCTTCTTGCCCCATACCACCCATATCTAAAAAATCAAAACAAAAAATTAATTAAAAAATTCAATTTAAAAACAAAAACTACATTTGGCATAAACGCTCGCCATTTTTATCTTCCTATTGATGTAATGATTTACTTCCTGGGGGAGCCTATTGTTATATCATCCTCAAGAGGAAAATTCGTTTTTCAAACTTAAAAGATAAAACTTAAAAGATACCGATTTCTTCGTACAGAATGAGTTATTTGACATTTAGCCCCCTTTAAAAATGTTATTTACTCATTCAAAATAAATAAAAATTACATAATTAAACCTCATAACAATGAAAATTCAATAATCGAAGAAAAATTCATTTACCTTCGCTATTTCCGCGAAAAAGCTAAATAAAAAGTTTTATTTTTATATTTTAATCAGCATTCTAATCAGCAATGAGATAAGGGAAACGTCAACTCGAACAGGAAAAAAATTCAACTTTTATTTTTGTTTATTTACTTTAATTTATTCATGAATCGTTTTTGTTTATTAATTTGTTTACAATGAAAAGGTTTATTAACAAGTTTTTATCTAATTAAAAATTGTATTTTGTATTTATGTTGGTCACATTGGTTGAAGTGGTAGAACTGAGAATGAACATGAAGATGAAACCTTCTTGCTGTTATCTGTCAGTTTGTGCTGTAAATTTGATCATTTTTAGTTTTAATTTTATTTGAATTATGATTTGATTTATAACTAAACTCAAAATGAGTACCATTTTAGCAAAATACTGCCCGAAATTAGGTAAATTATGATGTAAGTGAAAAAACTCGTTTTTTATGTATTTTTCAGGGGCTTCATACACATTTCAGATTCTTCGTGGTATTAAATATTACCCACGTCCGCCTTGTTATGACCGTAAGACCTTCTTTTATTGTAATTTTAGTGATGAATTGTTTTTTCAGACATTGAAATACCTGAAAAGGGCAAACCGAAGTTTGTCGACAAGGTGCCGCAGCCGATCGGAAATGTGAAAATGCCTAAAATGACCAAAAACCTTCGTTTTATGCGAGGGCCTGAAGAAATTCATAATTCGTTTATTCATAAACAATATGGGATTGTGGTATGGATTTTCTTTGTTAAATGATGCCCTTATATTGTTTTTAGGCTATGGGAGGAGGGCGGCTGAAATCAGGGCATTTTGAAATGATGAGATTGACGATCGGTCGAAAGATGGATGTGAGCAGGATGTTCACTATGTGGAGGGTTGACCCTCCTTGGCAACCCATCACTAAAAAAGTAGGCAAATTTCAAAGACTAGACCAGAGGTTCCCAAACTTTTTAACATGTGAAACCTCACACACACAAAAGTTTTTAATGTTAATTTTTGACCTTTTTTGAAGAAAATTGTGGTTTTAAAAATGTAGATTTTGAGGTTTTTGACAAAATAAATTGCAGTTAAAACGCTGATTCTCAGGTTTATCTTGAAGAAAAAAGGCTTATAACTTTGATTTTGAAGGGGGGGGGGGTGTTACGAAAATTAGGCTTTACAAATGTTGATTTTGAGAATTTTGATGAAAAATGTCTCTTAAAACTTTGATTTTAAGGTTTTTGGACGAAAATTAGGCTTTACAAATTTTTTTTTTTTTTTTTTACGACAATTTGGCTCTTAAAACCTTAAGGTTTTAAAACCATTTTGAGGTTTTTGACGAAAAATGTCTCTTAAAACTATTATTTTGAGGTTTTTTTTTGACGAAAATTAGGCTTTAAAAATGTTGATATTGAGGTTTTTGACGAAAATTTGGCTCTTGAAACCTTGACCGTGAGATTTTTGACGAAAAAAGGCTCTCAGAACTTTGATTTTGAGGGTTTTTTTTTGACGAAAATTATGCTTTACAAATGTTGATTTTGAGTTTTTTTACGAAAATTTGGCTCTTAAAACATCGATTTTGAGGTTTTTGACTGTAAACGTCTCTTAAAACTTTGATTTTGAGGTTTTTGACGACAAATGTCTCTTAAAACTTTGATTTTGAGTTTGTTTACGAAAATTAGGCTTTACAAATGTTGATTTTGAGTTTTTTGCCGAAAATTTGGCTCTCAAAACTTTGATTTTGAGGTTTTTTTTATTTTAATGAAAAACGTCTCTTAAAACTTTGATTTCGAGATTTTCAGACGGAAAATTAGGCTTTAAAAATGTTGATTTTGAGTTGGTTTAAGGAAAAATTTTCCTCTTAATGTTGAGGTTTTTGACGAAAATTTGGCTCTTAAAACTTCGATTTGAGTTTTGTCTACGAAAATTAGACTTTACAAATGTTTATTATGAGATTTTTGACAAAAAAAAGGCTCTTAAAACTTTGATTTTGAGGGTTTTTTTTTGACGAAAATTAGTCTTTACAAATTTTGAAGAAAAATTGGCTCTTAAAATGTCAATTTTAAGGTTTTTGATGAAAAATAGCCTTAAAATATATTCAGAAAGAAAAGAAAAAAACTAAATTTTTGGGGAATATTAATTGAAGAAGAAAAAAATCTTGATCCTGCAAATTTGGCAACCACTGGACTAGACCTTTTTTTCACTACCTCCTTCACTGATGTTAAAAAAATTTTAGGGTCAAGGTCACAGAATGGGGGGAGGTAAAGGACCTATTGATCACTATGTCACACCGATCAAATCCGGACGAGTTATCATCGAGCTAGCAGGAAAATGCGAATTCGACGAAGTAAAACATATTTAGTCTCATCTACCACAATTATCCATCCTTTTTAGGTAAAACCATTTCTTCAAGATGTAGCCAACAAACTTCCATTTAAAGCTCAAGCGTTTTCCCACGAAGAACTCGAATCGATGAAAGCCCTCGAAAAGAAACAAGAGCAAGACAACATCAACCCTTTCACATTCGAATATCTCATCAAAAACAACATCGGAAACTGCCATCGATGGATCAAACGAATCGACCATTTCCATTTCGGAAAATATGTCTAGTAACTTTTAACTTTTGTATTTATTTGTCATTATAATCTGTTGAAAAAAGGATTATATTTTATTTAATCATCCTTAAATCAATTTTTAACATATTTAACATCAAGCTCGGTTTTCATAAGTTGTGCATATTGAGGTGGCGGTGATGCGAAATAATCCTTCACGCTTGGATATTTGCTTCCTCCAATATTGTCGACCAGAATTATTTTATTAATGTTAAGTTTTCCAAACCTGAAGCCATGGCCTGAAACAAACAAAATAATTTACAAAGTTTTTTTGTTGTAATTTTCAGGCTTGTAATTTTTGCAAAATTTCTAGAATTCGGCTGAATTGACCCTGGTGCTTACTTGCTGGCCAATTTTTCATACTAGGATGCCTCGTAAACATCGCTTTTGAAGCAAAATCCCATTCCTCTGTATCATTTTTTAACTAAAAAAAGAAATTAATGCCAAAATAAAAAAAAAATTTCCTTACATATTCGAAATCTCCAAAAAGCATAACTTGAGGACATCGAGGGTCTTCAGCGTCTAAACCTTTGGAGGAGCAGAAGTCTCCTTGGGCCATACTCATGGTCATAGCACATTTTGGGTCGTCCTATATTTTCTTAAATTAAATTTTTCAATTAAATATAATTACTTGTAAATCTCTAGGAGTTCCATCAAATAATGAAACGTAAATATATGGAATTCCTGTGCTTTTTCCAATGGGGCCATCAGTTACAGAATAAACTCGACCCAATGCGAGTCCTGATATGTTTTGCTTCGCTTGATGTGAAATGTGCGAAAGGGATGTCCATTCTGCAAATCATAAAATCGTTTAATTATATAACTTTCTAATCTAATTTTATCTTAAAAACAATGACTTGCACCTAAAACAAACTATTTAAACCCAAATATTATTGATTTTTTCTCATTATCATGTCTGTATTGGTAGCTTTGTTGACGGTTTTTGTTTCGGTGATCCTTTATGTCGCTTATCTTTCAAAGAAAGCGAACAATTATTGGAAAGAAAAGGGCGTCCCTTATGTTGAACCTTATTTGTTTGTCGGTAAGTTTGAATGTTAAAGTAAAAGTTTTTTGTTATTTTTTGTAGGGAATGCATTGGATGTTATTTTGATGCGAAAGTCGCTGGCCGAGGCGATGTTCAATGTTTGCCAGAGGTTTCCGGACGAGCCGATTGTCGGATTTGTCAGTTTTATCAAGCCGACGGTTATAATCAAAGATCCTAACTATGCGGAGATGGTTTTGGTGAAAGATTTCAGTTTTTTTATGAACCGCGGTTTCGAGGTTAGCGAAGGACTGAATCCTTTTCAAATGAACCTCTTCAACATGACTGGAGACAAGTAAATTCAGAATATTATAAAAGGAAAATTTTAATTTTTTTTCTTTTTTAGGTGGAGAATCTTCAGGCAAAGTCTTTCTCCTATCTTTACTTCTGGAAAATTGAAAAAAATGTTCAGCAACATAAACGAAATCGGAGATGACTTTGATAAAGCGATGGATTCAATTCAAAAAGAATGCGTGGATTTACGAGACACTATGAACAGCTTTACCATTGATACTTTGGGGTATATTGACCCTTTTTAACAAATGACAGGAAAAATATGATCTAAAAAGTCTAAAAAAATTTTTTTTAGCTTCTATGGTTTTGGAAAGAACCCAAAAAGTTTGCTTAACCCCGACAACGAATTCAAGAAAAATGGAAGCAAAGTTTTCGACTTTGGAATTTCTCAATTCATAAAATTTATGATCAACGTTTACTTTCCTTATTTGACTAAAAAATTAGGCATATTCTTCATAGACTCCAAAGTCCAAAAATTTTTCATTGATTTTATTGCCAACACGATTGATGAAAGGGCTCAAAAAAAGGTCGAGAGAAACGATTTTATAGAACTGATGCTTCAGCTTAAAAACAAAGGTTTTGTCGAGATACAATCAAAAGATTCATCCGACGATTATTTAGAGATCCAAGATATAAAAACTACTGAGAAAATAGGTAGTGAAATTTTTTTAAAATTTTTGTGACCGCTTTTTTCAGAATTTACCGATGATCTATTACTTGGGCAGGCTTTTGTCTTCCTAGTGGCTGGTTTTGAAGCGTTCTCTACTTGCTTGACTTTAACTTTTCGTGAGTTGTCGCAAAATCAAGATATTCAGGATCGTTTGAGGGCGGAAATCAATGAAAAAATTGAAAAACACGCTTCGATAAACTATGATGCGATCAAAGACATGGTGTACCTCGACATGTGCCTTCAAGGTTTGTTGATTTCCGGGCAAACTTGAAAGGCTCTCAAAATTTCAAGTTGAACATCTTTTTTTAGAGTCTTTTCGACGCTACCCTCCTGTCCAAGAGCTATTTAGAGTCTGCACAAAAAGATACACTTTCCCAAACGGTGTCACCATAGAAAAAGATCAAAACGTCATGGTTTTATCTTCATATATTCACATGGATCCGAAAAATTTCCCCAACCCGGAGAAATTTGATCCTGAAAGATTCCATCCAGATGTCCACCAAAAGCCTTGCACTTCCTTAGGATTTGGCACAGGACCTCGCATGTGCATCGGTAACTTATTAATTATTCAAAAATTAGTAATCAATTTTTTTTTAGCAATGAGATTTGCATTATTACAACTTAAATATGCAATTATTAAAACGATAATGAACTACAAGCTGGAGTATAATCATAAAACAAAAAAGAACATAAGCATGAATCCTAAATCATTGGTTGTCGTTTTGAAAGATCCTATATATTTTAATTTAACAAAAATAAACTGAAATTTAAAAAAATTTGAAAATCCATCATAATTTTACCGACCATACCTGAATAATGAACGACATATCGGGCCATACGGGCTGCATCATCGACCGGTGGAGGAGGAGGAAGTTTCGGACTTGGAAAGTCGAAATTTGTCTTTGATATTGTAATAGATTCGATATTGTCAGCGAATCTTCCCGAAGCCGCATTCAATGCGAGAAGCGAAACGAACAAAACGATCATCTTGTGGACAAGCAATTGGTCACGTAGCACCGATTCTTTTAAAACTCAATAAAAAGATAAGGAAACTCATTGGAATAATCAGATTCTTATCATAAACGCTTACTCATTCGCATAAATATTAATACTGTCCATTTTGATCAATTTGTCCTTGGTTCCTAATTTCAGGGAAAGTTCAGGTCCCAAAGCTTTTGATTGTTGCAATTTCAGAAAAATATTTTTTTATATTATTGATTAAGCCATATTTGATGGGAAAGGCTTGTCCAATTTATTGGATTAAAAAGACATTATAAAGAAATTACATGTCATAACTCACTGTATAAAATCAAACTTTGTTTTTGTTTTGAATTGTGTTTTAAAAAATCAATTGGAACAACTATCAAGTTAATATTTGCTTTGGGGTCAAAATACCAATCAATCGGTAAAAACATTCTTTAAGCGGCAGCCGAGCGATATGTACCTTTATAGTGCAAAATTGTCGACTTTGTGGAGAGTGCTCGGATTGGCTCCGATACCTTTTCGGAACCGAAATGTCATTTCGAAATTTTTCGTCGCCTACAGCATAGTTGTCATGGGGATGATAACTTTGTTCGCTTCGTATCCGATAGCGATGGAATTGAACGGCTCGATTCGGATTCGCATGGCGACCACTACAGCTCGCATCGGATGCACTTTGGACCATTTAAGCTCCTTAATGTGCTGCATGACTGGAATCGTTTTCAACATCGTTTATTTCAAAGATATGATCATACTGATGAATCTAGTCCAAAATATTGACAAAATGATCGATATTAGATTCTCCGACGACAAATTTTTAAAGATATTCTATGCTTACGCTATTTGTTTTGCCATCACCATTTTGACCGATATCATCAACTGGTACATTATTGATCCAAACACCATAATATATGCTCCATCTTATTTTCTGCATGTGGTCGTCTTTGGAATACAGTTTGGATACATCGATATCGTACTTCAGATAAAAAGGCGTTTTGTTTCACTCAATATGATACTTGCGGAAAAGCTCATGGTTGACACATTCGACAACAGTTTGCTCACTCGAAAATGTAAGTTTTGTCATTTTTTGTGGCCTTAAAATTTAAATTTTTATCAGGTATTCGAGTAATGGGTAATTATCTAACAGAGAGCAGAGTTTCTAGCTTTACGCACGTTCATTGGATGCTGTGCGATGTAGTGCGGCAGATCAACCGCTGTTTCGGATATCAAATTTTGCTAGTAATGCTTTCGATTCTTGTCCACATAATAATCACCCCTTATTTCTTCATATTGGGAATCGCCTATCCTCAACATTTGGATCGAAAAAATTGGATTTATTTCGTCACGCAAAGCCTTTGGACTGTTCTTCATGCGAGCCAATTGGTCATAATTACTTGGAGTTGTTCTACAACCACAGAAAAGGTAAGAAATGACGTCACAAAAATTAAGATGGCGGACTTTGAGGTTATAAACCACCCTGAAATATTCAAAATGGCGCTTGTATTTTTCAGGCGAACGAAACTGCCCCTTTGATGAGCAAATGTCTCATGAAAAATTTTGGCAGCGACACCCAAAAAGAGGTAAAAAAGGTTTTATTAGTGCTTTTATTTATTTTTCTTCAGCTTGAAGGTTGCGTCATCCAACTCGTTCATCACAAAGCTTCATTTTCTGCGTGCGGTTTATTTGACATAAATCTTCATATTTTAACCGCAGTAAGACTATTGAGCATAATAATCTTTTAAGATTTTTTTTTTCTTTAGGTTACTGGAGCTGTCACGACGTATCTTGTGATCCTTATACAGTTTCAAAATGCTGACAAAGATTCTAATTGAGCCACCCTCAGGTAGCAGCAAATTTCCTCCCAAAAAGCCTAAAATCTTCTTCATAAGATTTGAAGGAATTTAATTTTCCCCCCTTCCCCGCTAAAATTTAAGTCTTTGTACAATTTGTGCCTAGCTATGCACCTAAAATGTAAATGTTTGAACAGTTGTTCTTCTAGCTTGTCTGTCAAAGTGGCAGTATTGTACAGTCCCGCACTTAGACATCGAGATTAGGGGCCTAATAGTCTAATTCTAGCAATTTTTAATCACCTCAAATCAAAATTCCTTTCCCCAGAAACCCTTAATTCACTAAAAAGTAGGTAAAGGATTGAAAGAACTGTGCCTTGATTTGAAATTGTAATGAGAATGAGGTTTAAAAATAGATTTTACATTTTGAGATTCACCTTTGTTAAATAAAACATTTTTTAAGAGGAAAATATTTACTCAAAACCATGGGCTAGAACTAAAAAGTATCAAATATTTCTTTTGGCTTTATCAATGAGTTTTTTCATCCTGGACTTTTTTCTTCTGCAATCGTCTCCTGAAGAATCGGCTGAGCATTCGGACAAATCGACGTCGGTAACGTCCGAATTAGTCGAAGAGAGTAAAGAGTCCAAAGAAGAGAATAGAGAAGAGGCGGAGAGCAAGGAGTCGACGTTACAGCATCTGCAGCTACAGCATGTTGACAAATCGCTGTCATCGCAGAGGCTACACTCGCAGCACGTGGAGGCCGAGCGACTCCTCAGCTCCTCCTCGCTGTCCCACAAATCTAACTCGCCTAAAAAATAAAAATAAAGTCGACGGAAAGTGTCGGAAACGGGAGGGCGCTCAATTAACATCATAATGCACAAAAGACCTTATCCACGAATCAGAGGAAACGGAATTGCGCACTGTTGCTTTTTGTAGTTTGCTCTTTATTAAAAATTCTTACAAACAGAAAATCACTTTTTCAATTAACTTCCTCCAAAGACGTGATGTACTGTACGTGTACCAGTGGGAAGGGGGTAACAAGTGGGGAAGGACAATGGGGTGAGTTGGGGGATAAATGGATAAATTGGATGGTATTATGGGGGCTAGAGCTTATCCACTATATTGGATAAGCTCTAGAAGCTCTGGATAGTTATTAGTTGGGAAATTATGGAGGGAGTGTATGCACTAAGGGTTTATATGGACTTTGAGTTTATAAATTAGTAATTTACATATATGTACACTCAAAGGTATGGACTAGTCGGGAGAGAGGAAATGGAGACGGGAAATTAAAATTTTTGAGGAATAATTGGGTGGGACTGTGGGAGAGGATAAATCAATGTTGCCAGTTTGGGCGATTTATCGCAGATTGGGCAACCCTGTTATCTGGCACAGTTGGGCTTTTGACAGTGTTGCCGGTTTGGGCGATTCATCGCAATTGGGCTACTTTTATGAGGCCCAATCTGGCAACCCTGTTATTTGGCAAAGTTGGGCCACAGAATAGAGACAGACAGAAGTCTGTATTCTGTGGTTGGTCTTATGACAGTGTTGCCAGTTTGAGCGATTTATCGCAAATTGGGCTACTTTTAGGAGGCCCAATCTGACAACCCTGTTATCTGACAAAGTTGAGCTTTTAACAGTGTTGCTAGTTTGGGCGATTTATGGTAAATTGAGCTACTTTTATGACGCCAAATCTGGCAACCCTGTTATCTGACCAAGTTGCGCTTTTAACGGTGTTGCTAGTTTGAGCGATTTATCGCAAATTGGGCTACTTTTATGAGGCCAAATCTGGCAACCCTGTTATCTGACCAAGTTGCGCTTTTAACGGTGTTGCTAGTTTGAGCGATTTATCGCAAATTGGGCTACTTTTATGAGGCCCAATCTGGCAACCTTGTTATTTGGCAAAGTTGGGCCACAGAATAAAGACAGACAGAAGTCTGTATTCTGTGGTTGGTCTTGTGACAGTGTTGCCAGTTTGGGCGATTTATCCCAAATTGGGCTTCTTTTATGAGGCCAAATCTGGCAACCCTGTTATCTGACAAAGTTGCGCTTTTAACGGTGTTGCTAGTTTGAGCGATTTATCGCAAATTGGGCTACTTTTATGAGGCCCAATCTGGCAACCCTGTTATTTGGCAAAGTTGGGCCACAGAATAAAGACAGACGGAAGTCTGTATTCTGTGGTTGGTCTTGTGACAGTGTTGCCAGTTTGGGCGATTTATCCCAAATTGGGCTTCTTTTATGAGGCCAAATCTGGCAACCCTGTTATCTGACAAAGTTGGGCTACCAAGGGGAGCCTTTAAAAAATCTCGAAAAACTTCATATATGCGCTAGTTTTCTTGCAATAAGCTCCTTTTAAGTAATTTCTTCTTACCTAAATGAAAACTTTCCTCAGTACTGCTGCTACTCACAGAAGACACTATAAAAATTTCCATCATAAAATCAGTTTTCCATGAATATTTTACCGGAAAGGCAGTCATCTCTGTCGTGTGCTGATTTTAAAGGTAGAGGATATCTTTTTGTGGACATTTTTTGATAATTTTAAACATGTTTTTATGTCACCATGGAGAGGATCGTACAAAAATATCTAAGACTCTAGGAAACCTAAGATCGATATTCTTTCCTATTTAAAATCATTTTTCTGTCAAGCTCGAGTTCTTGGGCAAAATTTTATAAAATAATGAATTAAAATTTTATAATGTGCGAATTTTTCAAATATTTTATTTTATCTTCTTGAGTGAAAGTGTTGTGGAATATCAGGAAGGATCTTTTCTCTTGTTCTGTAGTCTCGACGTCTCCAGACGAGCCAGTTTAAACTAGTATTATGATTCACTTATGAAGACTTTCCCAAGCCCAATTTATCTTTTTTGTTATCGAGTAATTTAATCAAGTTTTGGGTTGTTCAACGAGTTCTTTGGTCCTTAATTGGAGAACAATCTTTCAACACTTTGTCAAGACCTGAAAATATTTGGTGCTAATTAAACCGATCAAATTAGCACAAGGTTTCCATGAATTTGTAAAATGTTTTTCCAAGTTAGTATAACATGTATTCCTTTTACTTGAGCCAAAAGTATGCGGCCTAGAATTTCTCGTCTAGACGTCTTTCAAAACGGGTCAAAACGTGACAATAATTGTAGATAATTACCTCATCTTTTCCTCAACCCACGTTTTCTTCTTATATTTTAGAAATCTCGATAAACGGTTCGTTCTTTTAGAATCAGGAGATACCTGACTGATAGAAACTACACTATACTTACACCAGGGCTCTTGGGATGCCTCAAGGAACTCCAGACTATTCCGACTATAACGATTCACCACATTGGAGCCCAATATCGCCCAAACTGGCAACACAGTCAAGAGCCCAACTTTGCCAGATAACAGGATTGCCAGATTGATCCTTACAAAATTAGCCCAATTTGTGATAAATCGCCCAAATTGGCAACACTGTCACATAGTATGAATATCTATTATGCAAAAGTGTTTCCAGAGGGAAAAAAGTTTGAATATTGGTAAGTGACCAGCCAGGCTTTTACTCCTTTATGACCTTTCCTTGCTTTTGACCTTTACTTCTCCCTAAAAATTGTTAACCAGGGAAAATCCGTTCCGGATATTAAGAAATCGGACCCTTCGTGAGATGTCTTCCAACTTCCTGTCACGTGCCTACTTCTTAGCCATTGCCCATGTGGAAACTTAATATGTACATATATAAAAAAAAGATTAGTCGAGACGGGGTGCAGCCTATAAGCTGAAATCGATGAGGGGGATTTTTACGCAATCCTTCATCCGTGACATTCTATTAAGCCCGTCACAGCCTCACTGGAGCTGACGAAAATTGGGCTACTTTACAAGATCCAATGTTGCCAAAGTTTGGACTACTTGGCAATAGGGCTACTTTCAAAAGCCGGAGATTGAGCGATTTATCCAAATTTGGGCAAATTCAAACATCCAAAGTTGTCAGATTGGGCAATTAATCGAAAATTGGGCAACTTCAAACAAATGACACATTGAGCGATTTGTAACTAATTAGGCTACTTTGGACAGTCAATCCAGATAATTGCGAACTTGACTACTTTGCATGGTCCAATATTGCTAAATTGAGTAATCTATCCAAAATGAGGCTACTGCAAACATTCGAATGTAGCCAAATTGGGGTTCTTTAAAGAGTCCACTGTAAACTTCGGACATTTGTCCAAGCTTTGCCTACTATACGCTTTCCAATGTCAAATTTTTCGCAAAATGGGCTACTTGGGAAGCTCCCCAATCTGGCAGCCCTCCATATGTAGGAAATTTTATGCTCTGAAATGCCTATGACCTAAAAGATAATATATCAACTTCCCAGCCTGCCAAACTCCTGCAATTCGTTGTGCCCCGTTTACTCAGAAATAAAGGATTAAAATAGCATATTTAATACTATGGATGAAATCTTTCAATTTTCCAGTAAACAAGGATCTCTCAATGTCGCCTAGGGGAGGTACTGGTTAGATTCTGCTTTTTCGGTGATAGATGGTTGGTAGGATCGAAATTGCCGCTCGGCAAAGGGGTACGCTACCGGCTACGGTTTACGACCCTGTCGGACAGCGCGCAAGTGCAAAGTTCACATTTCCGCCATTCATGATTCACGTTTTCCTTGGGCTCCGACCCGGCTCTTCTCAGTTCTCGATTCTCCCCCGTCGCCGGCCTACAGACACGAGTTTTCTTTCCCACGAAGCCCCAGAACACAAAGCGGAGTTGCCAAGTGAAGACGGCAGACGCCGAACGTTACCCGCCGGAGTTTATATTTACTATTTTTTCATGCCTTGAATACCTTTTAAGTGCCTTCTAGTTTCTACATATACCTCGTGCCTACTCACGTGGTCCAAACAGTGGATTATCTATTAATACCTTTTTTGTCTAATTGTGAGTACTTATCTATAATAAATTTTATTTTTATTAAATTATTATTTATTTTGATCGGTGTGAATGAATATAGACCAAATCTTTCCAACCTGGAACATGCTTTAACTATAGCTAATAGCTATACCTACCAACTTGGTATTTTTTTTTGTAACCAAAGCTTTCTTGCAACTTGCACTGCAATTTTTTGATTAACATTTAAAATTTAATGACAATTCGCTTAGATAAGCTATAGATACGTTAAGCAGCTAGGTACTAGGTATAAAATATGAATTCAACCCCAGTACTGTTACTTTATCACAAAAATCTTGCCAGTGAGTCACAATCAGGCAATTTTATCGAAATTTATCGCTATTTAGCAATCTAATTTCTACAGGTATTTTTGTTCATGAAAAAACCCTTTTTATTTATTTTGAACTTTTTAAAAAACTTTTTTTTAATTAATACTAAGAAGAAGACTAGACCCTTTAATAGTGAAATTTGGAAACTTCGTAAATAAATCTTCTTTTTTAGGGAAATTTTGGACTAGTTTGAAGAGTTTTAGATGTTAGGATCCCTTTTCAGCTTGTTGGTACCACTTTTTGATTGGTTTGGACCCCATTTTGACTGATTTGGACCTCTGTTTTAACTGGTTTGGTCCAATTTTCGACCGGTTTGGTCCACATTTCAACTGGTGTGGTGGTTTGGACCCCTTATAACTGGTTCGGACCACTTTTTGACTGGTTTCGACCATTTTTCGACTGGTTTGGACCATTTTTCGACTAACATGGACCCCTTTTTGACTGGTTGGGACCATTTCTCGACTAATTTGGACCCCTTTTTGACTGGTTTGGTCCACTTTTCGACTGGTTCGGACCATTTTTGAATGGTTTGGTGGTTTGGTCCCCTTCTGGACTGGTTTGGTCCACTTTTCGCCTGGTTCGGACCACTTTTTGACTGGTTTGGACCATTTTTCGACTAACATGGACCCTTTTGTGACAGGTTTGGACCATTTTTCGACTAATTTGGACCCCTTTTTGACTGGTTTGGTCCACATTTCAACTGGTGTGGTGGTTTGGACCCCTTATAACTGGTTCGGACCACTTTTTGACTGGTTTCGACCATTTTTCGACTGGTTTGGACCATTTTTCGACTAACATGGACCCCTTTTTGACTGGTTGGGACCATTTCTCGACTAATTTGGACCCCTTTTTGACTGGTTTGGTCCACTTTTCGACTGGTTCGGACCATTTTTGAATGGTTTGGTGGTTTGGTCCCCTTCTGGACTGGTTTGGTCCACTTTTTGACTGGTTTGGACCATTTTTCGACTAACATGGACCCTTTTGTGACTGGTTTGGACCATTTTTTGACTAATTTGGACCCCTTTTTGACTGGTTTGGTCCACTTTTTGACTGGTTTGGTCCACTTTTAGACTGGTTCGGACCATTTTTTGACTGGTTTGGACCATTTTTCGACTAACATGGACCCCTTTTGACTGGTTTGGACTTTTTTTCGACTAATTTGGACCCCTTTTTGACTGGTTGGGTCCCCTTTTTAACTGGTATGGACCCCTCTTAACTGGTTGGGCCCCCTTCAATTGGTTTGTAATCTTACTGTAGTGGTTTGGATCCCTTTTTGACTAGTTTGGACCCCTTTTAGGTAGTTTGGACCACTTTTTGACTGATTTGCACCTATTTTTAACTGGTTTAGACCACTTTTTGACTGGTTTGGACCACTTTTTTAGACTAGTTAATTAGACCCCTATCTGACTGTCTTGGGCCACCTTTAATTGGTTTGGACCACTTTTTTACCGGTTTGGACCTTTTTTCGTCTAGTTTGGACCTCCTCTTGACTGCTTTGGACCCCTTTTTTACCGGTTTGGACCAATTTTTGACTGGATTGGATTCCCTTTAACTGTTTTGGATCATTTTTTGACTAATTTAGACCCCCTTATATAGTGATTTTGGGCCCTTTTTTGACTGGTTTGGACTCATTTTTGGCTGGTTTGGATTTGAAAGTTGTTTTGACCTGCACCTCTTAAAAGCCTCCTAAATTGGGTCTTTTTCTTAAAATTTTAGAGCAATACAATGGCAAATGGAGACATTCCTCCGAATTCTCCATCAGGGGCACTTCTGATGACCCCTACGGAAGACAAAAACGATAAAGTAAGACTGAAAAAAGAATTAGGACTGCTAGAAGGTGTCGCCATCATCTTGGGAATAATTGTAGGATCGGGTAAGTTTATACAAATTTTTTGCTTTTTTGCTTAGTTTAATTTATCCATCAGGGATTTTCGTGTCTCCAACTGGAGTTATAAAGGAAGTCGGCTCAGTCGGAAGTTCGCTTCTCGTCTGGGCTTTCTGCGGGCTTCTTTCAATGATTGGCGCTTTATGCTACGCAGAACTTGGGACATCGATTCCCAAATCGGGCGGCGACTATGCTTACATTTTCGAAGCCTTCGGCCCGATTCCTGCCTTTTTATACCTATGGGATGCCATGTTTATTTTTGTGTAGGTACACCATCATTTTCTTCGGTCTTCTCTAATTGACCATTTTAGACCTACCACGAATGCAATAATGGGCCTAACGTTCGCCAAATATGTCATTCAGCCATTCTTTCCTGGCTGCACTCTTCCAGAATATGCCGACAGACTAATAGCCGCTGCTGTCATCTGTTTCTTCACATTCATCAACTGCTACGATGTCAAAGGAACGTCTAAACTACAAAACGCTTTCATGTTCACCAAAATCGGAGCCGTTGGACTCATTATTGTCAGCGGACTCTGGTATTTATTTTTCAGTAAGTTTATCATTTTTTTTTTATCTTAGCAAAATAAACTGCGCATTTTTTTTATCTAAAAAAATAAACATTTGAACAAAGTTTCTAAAAAAGGCTATTAAATTTAATGTTTGGTAATAATGAAGGCAATTTTTCTTCAGTGTGAAAGTAAATTTCACTCTGAAATTATATAATTCTTAAAAATTACTCGACAGCGCTATTCTGTTTCAAAAAAAAATGCAAGCATTCACTTTTCAAGCATTTTAAAAACAATTTATAGCTCAAATTAAAGAAATTTTCAATCTAATACTGTTAATTTAATAAAAATTAATTTGTTTTATAGAAGACAGCACAAATTTCGACAACGTTTTCGAAGGCTCGGACAACAGTCCAGGAAAAATCGCAGTGGCCATTTATTCTGGAATATTTTCCTATTCCGGGTGGTAAGTTTTATTGTGAAATTTTTTTTATAAATTTGTATCTTTTTCAGGAACTACCTCAATTTTATGACTGAAGAATTAAAGAATCCTTATGTGTAAGTGGTCCATTATGCCTTTTTAAAGTACAAAAGGTCAATTAAAAAGGTTATTAGATACAAAGGGCGATCATTAAAGTTAATGAATGTTTTGATTAATCAAGTGTTTTTGTGTTCTGAAAACATTTTCTTCTTTTAGAAACTTGCCGAGGGCGATTTATATTTCGCTTCCTTTGGTCACTGCGATCTACGTTCTTGCCAATGTTGCCTATTTGGCGGTCCTGACGCCGAAAGAAATTTTAGAAACGAACGCCATCGCTGTTGTATGTTAAAATGAATTTTATATTTTTGATTTTTTATCATTTTTTAGACCTACTCTGATCAAGTTCTTGGAATTTTTGCATACCTGATGCCTACTTTTGTGGCCTTATCTGCCCTGGGAGGGCTCAGCGTTCACATCATGACATCATCAAGGTATTTTTCAATTTATCTTATTAAATAAAATTATTTTCCTTTCAGAATGTGTTTTGTGGGAGCACGTTATGGACATTTTCCGACTATGCTTTCGCATATCAATGTTTCCAAGTATACTCCAACTCCATCGCTCGTTTTCTTGGTAAAATAATTGATTAATTGATGAAATTTAATGTTTTTTTAGTGTATACTTTCTCTCATTATGCTGTGCTCGAGTGATATTTACCAGTTGATCACTTACTGCAGTTTCGTGGAATCTTTTTTTATAATGTTGTCTGTTAGCGGTCTTTTGTGGCTGAGGATTAAAAAGCCAAATATGTCACGTCCTATAAAGGTAATTTTTGAGCTTAACATGGCCCCCTATGCTTTAAAAACTTCAAAATTTACTCTCTAAAATTCCCAAATCCCCCCTCCCTTACATCTACATCAAATAAAACAAGGGATACTGCTATATTTTGGCAGTTTTCGGAATCTACTAGACTATTTAGGTTAGAGTGAAGAGGTTATGTCATTTTTGAGCTTATTATGGCCCCCACCTCTCTAAAATTCCCAAATCCCCCCTCCCTTACATCTACATCAAATAAAACAAGGAATCCTGCCATCTTTTGGCAGTTTTCGGAATCTACTTGACTATTTAGGTTAGATTGAAGAGGTTATGTCATTTTTTAGCTTATTATGGCCCATGCTTTAAAAACTTCAAAATTCCCAAATCCCCCCTCTCCCTTACATCTACATCAAGTAAAACAAGGAATCCTGCCATCTTTTGGCAGTTTTCGGAATCTACTTGACTATTTAGGTTAGAGTGAAGAGGTTATGTCAAAATATGACTAAATGATGCTACTTTTAGATATTTACTTTTTCTTTCTTTTTTTTTCAGATCAACATTATTGTACCAATTGTGTTTGTGATCGTCTGTATATTCCTTGTCGTTCTTCCCATTTATGAAACACCCTTTGAAGTCTTAGTTGGTGTTTTGATTACTCTAACTGGCCTTCCGGCTTATTATTTCGGCGTCATTTGGCAAAACAAACCAAGAGCTTTTACATCGATGTTTAGTAAGGTTCTTTTATTTTAAGTTTTCTTTTAAGACTAACTTTCTTTCAGATCAAGTAACTTATGTCGTTCAGAAGTTATTCATGTCAGCCAAAGAAGACAAAATTGAAGAATATTTTGAATGAAAAATGATCGTTTTTTTTTATTCGATGATCTCAGGGTGATGGATGTTTTTTATCAAGTGTTGTTACTTAATCAATTTTTTCTGGTTTTTGCTCCAAATTATCCTTTCAACCATCACCTTTGCAGTCCTTTGTGGCCTGCCGATGGGATAAATGATGGCCTAAAATTGGAATCTCCTTTCAATATGAAATGTACCTATAAAAGACAAATTATTTTAAGATCTGAGTTATTGTATAATTTCAAATGATTCTGACCATCCTAAATACCTGTGATTAACTTTTATCTCCAAGAGATAGCTTTATACCTAATGATTTGCTTTTTCCAAAGACTTTTTTTTTATTTTAGGCAGAAAATTTCAATACTTGAGTACTTATTTTTTGATTTTTTTTTCTGCCTAGTGAGTTTTCTTTTAATTTATCATTGTACATAATCTGAAACTGCTTTATTATTTTTTATTTATTTTGTTCTGTTAGACTTTTGAGTGCTTCTAACTTGTTTTTTGTACGCTTTATTTAATTTTCCTGTAATAAACGATTTTTTAGTTGTTAATTTTATCATTTCTATTAATTTGACTTCTTTACATATGCAATAAAATTATTATCATAATATTTCGTTGGAAATAAAAATGTCGGAAGATAATGAGTTTAAACTGAGCAACAAGTGTTTGTCGCATTTCGCTAAAAGATATTCGATAAAAGACATTCTGCCGGATTATCTGCCGCAAAGCTCATATCGTGAGTCCAATTTAGTCCATTAAAAATAGGTAGTTATGGGAATTCCTATACCTGGGGACCATGTCACTGATTAGAATGTATAACCAATGAAAATCTAGAAAAATCACAATGTTGATGTGCAGCCAAAGCCAGAAATAAAAATAACTTTTCAAATTCAGCATCTTATAAAGAGAAATCGGCAGACCCTAATAGAATAGTGAATGTTGACATCCTTGCTAAAATAAACGCCGATATCCATTACACGTCGAATTATTACTTGATGCATAAAGATCCTCCACGATTGGTTGTTCGCCGAGGAATGCAATTTTCCATCATGGTACAGTTTAACCGCATTCTGTATAAAGAAAGTGACTCCATTTTCATTCAAATAACCAAATGTATGGACAAATAAATTATTTTCTTTTAACCAAAATTTATAGCGGATAAAAAAAATTCGAATTATATTGTATCGGCTCCTTATAGAGCGACTAATCCAGAAGACACGAGCGAACCTTGGGTCGCAATAACGTCTAGGATCAATAAGCAGGGAAGATCTGCTGAAATAACTGTAAATTGAAGCATTTTTGTCTTAAAAACGTTCAATTTTACAGATGACTCCAACGGTAAACTGCGATATTGGAAAATATCATTTCTCTTTTTTTATGCTTTGGAATGATGAAGATCAAAGCATAGCTTATGAACACAATGAGCCAATTTTTGTCATATTCAACCCGTGGTTTCATCGTAATTTAAATTTTAAATTTAAAACAAAGTTTATGGGGAGTTAAGAGGGGCCTGTGTTTTTGCCGAATAGCAATAATAAAGAGGAATACGTTTTGAGCGAGTTGGGATCAATTTTTCGAGGGAACGTCGACAGGATTTATTACACGAATTGGAAGTTTAGTCAGTTTGATGAAGAAGTTTTGGAAGCAACGCTCGCTTTGGCGGAAATTGGAAAAGTCGAGGATTGGAGCAGCGTTGTCGATATTGTCCACTCCATCGCCAATTCAGTACTTAAATGTCTTTTATTAGTCCAGTCAATATATACATTGAACATGGAAAAAATTGGGGACTTTCTGAAACTTTTACAGTATGTTAGGGGGGCTAAGGTGGGATGACCCTCTTTTTCCAACTCGAGAAACCTGTGCTAATCTCAGGAGGGGCGAAAAACCAAGCTGATTTTCGGTTTTTTGCCTATAAGTCCTAAACTAAGCGTTTTATGACAAAACACACTCTATTCAATATTGTAGGGCATAAAATTTTCAACAATTTATAATTTAATAAATTTTCCCGTAACATTACTGCTTATCGAGATATGCCCTATCAAAGTTTGAGAATCTCAAAAAACGGATGGCTTAGGCCCTCTAACAGATGGACGAAATTTATGGTCAATAACCATAGAACTGACCCAGCCAAATTGAACTAATTGAACCTATTAGAGGGCCAAAACCATCTGTTAGAGGGCCTAAGCGGTTTTTTGAAATTCTCAAACTTTGATAGGGCATATCTCGATAAGCAGTAAGGTTACGGGAAAATTTATTAAATTATAAATTGTTGAAAATTTTATGCCCTACAATATTGAATAGAGTGTGTTTTGTCATAAAACGCTTAGTTTAGGACTTATAGGCAAAAAACCGAAAATCAGCTTGGTTTTTCGCCCCTCCTGAGGTTAGCACAGGTTTCTCGAGTTGGAAAAATTAAGAGGGTCATCCCACCTTAGCCCCGAACAAACTGTAAAAGTTTCAAAAAGTCCCCAATTTCTTCCAGCAGACCTCCTTTTTTTTTGCTCTGGCGACTGGACTATAATCTTGATTTTAGGTTGAATCACCAAATGGAATCATTGAAGGTAATTGGTCGGGGAATTACGAAGGAGGGACCCATCCTATGAACTGGACAGGGACAAGAGAAATCATAAATCAATGGTATGAAACGAACAAACCAGTCAAATATGGGCAGTGCTACGTCTTCAGCGCTTTTTTGGCCGGAGGTTCGCCTTAATAATGACAAATCATTTAAAATCTGCCTCAAGTCTTCAGATCTTTAGGGATCCCATCAAGAATCGTAACTTGTTTGAATTGCTCTACACATTCTGATGAAAATTATACGACAGATTTTGTCTACTCGGAGAACCTTGATATGAGAAAAAGTTTAAATTTTGATGGAGAAACATATTGGTAATGAAAAAATTTTGGAGATTTTTTTCTATAGGATATTTCAGGTGCTACCTTGTATGGTGCGAAGTATGGATCAACCGGGCAGACTTGGGGCATGGAAAAGCGCATAGTTGGAATGCCGTTTATTCAAAAGGAGGGCCATGTTCGCTCATCTCGATCAAACAGAAATCCTTAAAAGAGACTTTTGACACCGAAATGTTCTACAGTTTCACAAATTCGAATATTTTCAACTGGCACTATGAAGAAGGCAAGCCGATAAAACTTACTTCTCTAGACTTAACGAGGTGTGGAGATCTATAGTTATGGCAAAATAATCTTTGCTTTTGTAGAATTGGCATCAGTCTGTATACGAAGAAAGTTCAGTCTTTTTCAAAAGAGGATATAACCAATACGTATAGAGATTTAGGAAGTAAGACGTTAGACTTTTTCACAGTGCGCCCCCCTTTTAAACAATTGAAAACCTTTGCTCACACACAAAAAAAAGTTTTGAATGTTAACTTTGAGGTTTTTGAAGAAAATTGGGGGTTTTAAAATGTCGATTTTGAGGTTTTTGAGGAAAAATTGTGTCTTTAAAGATGATTTTGAGGCTTTTTTAAACGAAAATTTGGCTTTATAAATGTTGATTTTGAGGTTTTTGACGAAAATTTGGCTCTTTAAGCAATGATTTTTGGGTTTTAGACGAAAAATTGTTTCTTTAAAGTTGATTTTGAGGTTTTTGACGAAAATTTGGCTCTAAGCAATGATTTTTGGGTTTTAGACGAAAAATTGTCTCTTTAAAGTTGGTTTTGAGGTTTTTGACGAAAAGTTTGCTCCTAAAACCTTGATTTGATTTTTTTTTTTTTTAACGAAAAATGGCTCTTAAAACCTTGATTTTTTTATTTTTATTATTTTTTTTTTTTTTTTTTTTTTGACGAAAAATGGCTCTTAGAACCATGATTTTGAGGTTTTTTGACGATTTTAACAAAAAATTGTCTCTTAAAAGTTGATTTTGAGGTTTTTCTACACAAAAATTTGGCTTCATAAATGTTGATGTTTTTGACGAAAAATTGGCTCCTAAAACCATGATTTTGTAGTTTTTGACGAAAAATTGTCTCTTTAAAGTTGATTTTGAGGTTTTTTTAAACGAAAATTTGGCTTTAGAAATGTTGATTTTGAGGTTTTTGACGAAAAGTTTGCTCTTGAAACCATGATTTTGAGGTTTTTGACGAAAAATTGTGTCTTTAAAGTTGATTTTGAGGTTTTTCTACACAAAAATTTGGCTTCATAAATGTTGATGTTTTTGACGAAAAATTGGCTCCTAAAACCATGATTTTGTAGTTTTTGACGAAAAATTGTCTCTTTAAAGTTGATTTTGAGGTTTTTTTAAACGAAAATTTGGCTTTAGAAATGTTGATTTTGAGGTTTTTGACGAAAAGTTTGCTCTTGAAACCATGATTTTGAGGTTTTTGACGAAAAATTGTGTCTTTAAAGTTGATTTTGAGGTTTTTTAAAACGAAAATTCGTCTTGATAAATGTTGATTTAGAGGTTTTTGACGAACATTTGGCGTTATAAATGTTGATTTTGAAGTTTTTAACGAAAATTTGGCTCTTGAAACAATGATTTTGGGGTTTTTGTCGAAAAATTGTCTCTTTAAAGTTGATTTTGAGATTTTTCTAAACGAAAATTTGGCTTTATAAATGTTGGTTTTGAGGTTTGTGACGAACAATTGGCACCTAAAACCATGATTTTGTGGTTTTTGACGAAAAATTGGCTCTTTAAAGTTGATTTTGAGGTTTTTGACGAAAAAATGGCTCTTTAAAGTTGATTTTGAGGTTTTTGACGAAAAGTTTGCTCTTAAAATGTTGACTTTAAGGTTTTTAAAAATATGTTAAAATATGTTCATTTTTGGCGAATGGATAAGTGGATTATGTCATTTTGGAATTTTACAACAAATTTAAAACCGCCCCCCATCCTGGGAACAGTTTACGCCTTGGGAACCACTGTGTTAGATTGAACTCTGTGGGGGATGCATATTTAGCATGACAATGATGCTTTAAACTAAATATTACAGAAATACCAAGCCCAGAAAGAAAAATGATAGAATTAGCATCTAAAAAAAAGAATCCAATATTCCATAATTTTATCGATTGTACGCAAACAAAAGACATCAAAGTAATCTGTAGGGCAAACTCCGTCAAATATGGAACGCCTATGAGGTATTTCTCAAAAAACCAATTTTCGGCAATTAAAATCGCAAATTATCAGGGTAGTCGGATCTATAATGAACAAAGGAAAAAACGATGAAGTCATAAGGTGCTACATTCAAATCGTATCATTTAAATACAACGGACATCCATCAGCTCTGGTTAAAAACTTTTCAAACGAATTCCAAATGAATAGTCGCTCAAGTAATTAAAAAATCAAAAAATTGTATTTTTGACTTTTTTTAGGTCACGATGAGACAGTTAACGTTGAATTTGACGATTATTTGAAACACATTGTGGACGAAGAATGTTTCTTTAAAGCTTATTTTTTAGTGAAATGTAGCAACAATGATTATATGGACTATACTGAATTTTCCGTTATTCCGCCCCAATTGAAATTTCAGGTTTGAAAAAGTGAAAAAAGCCCGTCAATGCCCTTTTAACGGATTTCCATGAAAGTAGGCTATTGAGGAGGTGGTCGTCACGGAGGCTCCCAGGATAGAGGCTTATATATTCGTGATCAGGGAGCTCTGGGGATCACAAATATATATATAATATATATTTGTTTTCAGGTGACACCAACTAATCCTCAAGTGAACAACTTAGCCTCAATCAAAGTTGCAATTCGAAACCATGGACAAAAAGATCTAACTGGACACTTCTCAATAGGAGAAATGGACAGCAATAATGTCCTAGAATTACCTACCATAACGTAAAAACCCTAATTTTAACATGAAATTAACACAAATGTTTAGAATAAAACAAAACGAGCATGCATTCGGGGTGTTCAATATGAAACCGAAATATCCCGGAAAATACGCTTTGATATTAAAATTTATCGGACAGATCACAACAAGTAGCAGTCTTATCATGTTCGTCAAAGAAGCTAATAAATAATTCTTTTAAAAATTATTGTATTTTAATGCCAGATTTTCAGCAGCTTTAGTTTCACCCATTTCCCACAGTTGGGCGCACAAAATTCCAATGGTCGCATACCTTCCATTCGCTTCGCACCATTCTTCCAAAATTTTGATTATCTTCTGAAAATTGTATAAATTAATGATTATAGTTTATTAATTGATTATATTAATGATTAATTAATGATTATATGTTATTATTTTTATAGGTAATACATACTTCTTCGTCATTATCAATGATGGAGACGTCATGGATATAAGGGCAGAGACTTTCATTAAGTTTAGCCCAGTTTAAGATGTTCTTTTTGATTAAATTGAAATCAGATTTTTTCACCATTTCAATATTATTGAAGTTTTCTGTAATTAATTGGTTATGTCATGGTGGAGAGGAGTTTTTTTTACCTTTGACAATGTTGGGGATTGTCGGTGGGGAATTTTTTGTTGCATTCTTGTTTATTGAGCTGCTCACTCCGCCAACCAAAATGTTATTTTGACTTAATTTATATAGATTATTGACGTTGCCAATATGGATATTATCACAATTGGTAAAGTGCAAGCTTTGGCCTGTAAAAAGAGGTAAATTTTAAGTTTTTTAAAGGGATATTGGGGCATACCTGTTGAGCCTTCTTGATATTCAGCTTCTTTATTCTGCTTTTCTTTGGACCTGTGCTTTGAATTTTTGTTTTTTGGGGGAGAAACGTTCGGATTTTTCTCGTTTTCTTGGACAAAAACAGGGACTGAGTCCGCCTTCACTTTTGAGAAAAAGGATTTAAGTTTTTTCACATTCATCACGATAAACTACAGGATTTGCTTCTTTGAAATTAAATTTCACTCTTATTTGGTTGAGGAATCAACAAGTGATAACTGATAACGTGACAGTTGATAAGTGTTATCACTTATGAAAGACCAACAGGTTAGCCAACAAACTTTCTATATCTTGGCTGGAGCACATTTGTTCATAAAAATCAATATTCACACAAAATTAAACCTGTAACGATCTAGTTATTTATTTCTTCAAAGTTTAAATTGTTAAAAAACCTTAGCATCGTTGATGACGTCAGAACATGGTTGCTACGGACAGTAGACTTTCTTGATTGGTTAGGGATGGGTTGGGATAGGCTAGGCTAGGGAGATAGACAGGTTAGAGCTTGCCTGATAACCTCTGATGTTGATGGATAGGCTTAGGCTAGGGAGATAGGTCAGAGCTTGCCTGATAACCTCTGCTGTTGAAGGATAGGCTTAGGCTAGGGAGATAGACAGGTTAGAGCTTGCCTGATAACCTCTGATGTTGATGGATAGGCTTAGGCTAGGGAGATAGGTCAGAGCTTGCCTGATAACCTCTGATGTTGATGGATAGGCTTAGGCTAGGGAGATAGACAGGTTAGAGCTTGCCTGATAACCTCTGATGTTGATGGATAGGCTTAGGATAGGGAGATAGGTCAGAGCTTGCCTGATAACCTCTGCTGTTGAAGGATAGGCTTAGGCTAGGGAGATAGACAGGTTAGAGCTTGCCTGATATTTGATAACCTCTTATGTTGATGGATAGGCTTAGGCTTGGGAGATAGACACGTTAGAGCTTGCCTGATAACCTCTGATGTTGATCAAATCCGCAAACTCACCGGCTCCAAACAGTTCGTCCAATATTGGTATTTAATTAAAATGGTTAAATACGTAATAATAAAAAAGAGAAAATGTCACACATGGTAAAGTCATAGGTATTCATCGATGCTGGTACATTGCTGCGTCGAGAATTTTTTGATGGGTGGATTTTTTTCGTGTTGCAGTGTGGTTTTCAAAAAATTTTAAACTTTTTGTAAAAAATTTTTAGCTATATTATTTACAAAATAATATTGTTCGTAAAAAAAATTGTTTAGTTTACTATGATACAAAATTTTCAAGATAAATTAATTTTTTATATAAATACAAATTATCTTCTCAAAATGATAAGCCAACAATTTTGAAAAGGCACTTTTCTATAAAATGCTAAAATTTAAAGATGGTTGTCTAAAGCTGCCTTGGGTGGATCCGTCACGTACGTTAGCTCATTCAAATAGTACCTGAAAAAGGAATGTTTTAGATATTTTTCGAAGATGTGGGTTCAGAATATCAAGCTTTTAGGTAGAATCCCCATCATTTCTGAATGTATAACCATCAGAGACAAATGAAATTTCTTTTGAGTCTGAGGATCGAACCCAGGACCTCAGTTTTAAAGAAAATTGAAACGTTACTGGCTTTTTTCCATCAGCCTTTCCTTTTTATCTGAAAAGATCTTTACCAGTCTTGAGCTTCTTTGCAGTTGACATTGTAATCCCAGTCGCATATCCTGTACTGCTGATTGAAGGAAGTGTCATTGGCGCAAATGTACGGAATTCTCCTTCCATCTTCGTCGCACATATGGAATATTTGGCAATGATGCTCGGTGTCCGCATAGAATCCGACAGCCCGATCAGAGCAGTCGAATGTGAACGTCAGATTCGGAAAGTCTTCCCATCTTTTCGATCTGTGGTGGGCGACAGGTTTCGAAAAGACGTACGCCATAGCTAAAAATCTTCAGTTTTATCCGGTTTAAACAATTTTTCATTTTACCTAGACAAATCATCACAACTACGCTTTCCCTCAGCATCGTGAATTTCAACTTTGATCTAAAACAAGAAAAAAGATGGAAAAATTGTGTAGGAATCTAGAAATCTTTTTCAATAGATATCAAAGGTCATCGTAGATTTTTCTTCGTTACGTCACTTCATCCCTAAGCGCATTAATATCAAACAAGACGTTGATGTCTCCTCTACGTTTTATTTCTCAATCAAGTAGGCATTGCAAAACAAAGACTTTTTTCTGTAAAACGTCCACGATTCGGAAAAATAATTGATTTGCCTTCCGAAAGACTTTTATTATTCAAATTTTGAAATCTTCTGAGTAGGCAGTCGAAATTTAAAGATTTATTGTGTTGCAAAAAAAATTCTTTCCGTATATGGATATGGTACTTTATATGGAAAAATATTGTAAAATAAATGAAAGTTAAGTGAAAACGAGGGACGAATCGTTATTTAATTACGATTTGTCTTTATAACGTATTTTGCAACTTTTTTCGTGGTTTCCTAAATAAGGAAGAAATGCAACTCCCATAGCAAATTAAAAAAAAATTTTTTGAGTGGCTAAACTCGGTAAAAAAGCTAATTTTCTGTTAAAAACTTCAAAACCTACAAAGTTTTATGAGGGGAAACGTTAAAACTTGTTTTTCAGCATCATAAACGTTCAAAAATGTATGAGTGGCCAACTTGACTGAATTGGGACTTCAAATACTCCAAGATTCGCCCTAAAAAGCAAACAAAAGCTCAAAAAGAAAGTTTTTATAAAATTCCTTTAAAAAATAATTATTTATGTTAAAGGTCAACTTGACGCCTTTTATTATTCAATCAGATCAACCTCGGAATGTGAAAAAGGAGCCGCGGCGTTGACGAATCGTTTTTTCTACCGATGAATAAGAAATAATTAATTGCATAGAACCTTTTTTTATAACCTGAGGGGTTGTATAAATTCCAAAAAGCTTTATTGTGCAACCCCGTCTCATCTTAGGGAATACAACGAGACCGACTCGAAATGGTGAAATTTTTACGTAATTTTAGATAAAAGGCTCAAAATAAGCCTTTTGTCTTCAACTGGATCGTCTATTTGTAAATTTCAAATTGTACAACTTATTTATGCTATCACCCTTTCATTCCTATGACGAAATCAGGAACCACCTCGAAAATGTGGGAAGAGTATTCACTGTTTTAAAGGCAATATTGGGACAGTTATATACATATATATTATATTATATTACATTATTTTTTTGGAAGTTTGGTTTGGTCTCAATTGGGCAAAAGCTTCGCTCTGAAAGCCAAAAAATTGAATTTTTATGTCTTGGGTTTTTTGGCTCTTGAACTAAAGCTCTCCTATCTTGGGTCTCCTATCTCAATCCTTCTTGAAGTTTTTAAAAAGATTTTTTTCACTAAAAACACGTTTTTTCACATAAAACCTTTAATATTTCGAGTTCCCTTAATAATATCAAATTTCCGGTACCAGATTTGGAATCTGCGTTAAATTTTACGTTAGAAATGATAGTTTTTAGCCATTCATTATGGTCAAAAAGCCCAAAAAATTGGTGCACGTTTTTGAATGTTTCAGGCTAAATAGCTCCCCAAGTAAATACTCTAGGCAATTTTTTCTTTCAAGGTTAAAAAGGTCTTTAAATTAAGAAGTTTTTGCAGAAAACTGGAAGTCTTTAGTATTTTATTTGTATTTTTTTTGCGGAATTTTGAAAATTTTGTCGGTGTTTAAGGCCATAAAAAGGGGCTTTTTGGTTATCATGGATGGTTAAAAACTATGATTTCTAACGTAAAATTTAACGCTGATTTCAAATATGGCATCGGAAATTTGAAATTATCAAGGGAACTTGAGATATTGAAGGTTTTATGTTAAAAAACGTGTTTTTAGTGAAAAAATATTTAAAAAATCATCACTCCAGGACGGATTGAGCTAGGAAACCCTAGCAAACGGGGTTTTACTCAGTTTAATGTGCTTTTGACATACTAAATCGAACCACCTGTATAAGTCAAATCGCGAAATATTGTCTAAGCTGTCCAAATCTAGTCTATCCTACATTTCCAGTCTATATGGGCGATATTCAGAGACAAAATTGGAGTATGAGTGGAGACTCGACTCAGGGCATTACGTTTTCTCAGCTCTAGCCTCCCTGCGAACCGATCCACTTGATATTTTGCACAAATCTTTTTATATGTGATGAGAAAAAGCTCTAAAAATTTCAAGTCAACTCTAATGAGAGCTAAAAAAAACGCAACGAGACCTTTTTTCCGATAACTATGAAAAAGTCAAAACTTACCTGTAGTGATCTTATTCCGTAAATTTAAATTTGGGGAGAGAATTGATTTGTAAAGCGTCCCACAAGAAGGTATCCACTTAAAAAGAAACAAAAACGTTGAAAAATTCACTTTCTTATATTTCCTGAATAGGCAATGAAGAGTTTTGGAGTAGTGGGTGCGAATATATACGGCGCCGCGGATTTGAGTATCATCCCGATCCACCACCATCCCTGACCCCACTCGGGGCGAGTTATGTCACACGGAGACACCCTCCCCTTCACGCACTTCAAGCATTGTAAACACAAGAAACCAATTCCTGGAATCGATCGGATTTTCGTAACCGTGTAGGACAAGGATGGCATTCAATAGGCGAATCTATAAAAGTCAAAAAAATTTTACGACGACAAGGAAATTCTACGGTCCCACGATTTTTAGTTATTCGGTAACCAACTCCTCAGGTGATCCTCAGAGAGTCCTGATCACGAATATTCAGGTCAGAAGTCCTTTTGTATAGAGGACAACAAGTTACGTATTTGGAAAGCGGTTAATGCATTAAATTCGATTCGAGCAATTAGCATAGGTGTACCTATCTTTTCTACACGGTAAATCCTCGTGAAATATTTGATTAATGACTCTCCATCATTTGCGACCTATCGCACTACACGCTAATTTTCGTTCTTGTCAATTAAAAAAAATTTGCCAACATCAAAACATCAGAGTCGCAGGACTTGTGATGAAATAGGTTAAGCCTTGTTTACCAAATTAAATTGAGTAACTGAGGGAACACGATTCTTGGATTGGTAGCTCGATTCAGATCGTGTTTCCACTTCTCAAGAGCGATTGGTGGAAAATGTTGAGTCCAAAGTCAATAAGCCTCTAAGCCAATTAATGCCTTGAAAATCAGCTAAAACGCTTCTTCCTTTCCTTTCCTGTGTAGGGGGGTAGTGAGGGAGTTTAAGGGGGAATGGGGGTGTCGAGAGGTAATGGGCGGTGTTGAGGGGTACGGAAACTCGAGGGGTGATGGGGGTTTCGAGGGGTAGGTAAATGGGAATGTCGAGGGGTAAGTGGGGGTGTCGAGGGGTAATGGGGGTGTCGGGGGGTGATAGGGTGTCGAGGGGTGATGGGGTGTCGAGGTGTGATGGGGTGTCCAGGGGTAAATGGGGGTGTCGAAGGGTAAATGGTGGTGTCGAGGCCTAATGGGGGTGTCGAGGGGTAAATGGGGGTGTCGAGGGGTAATGGGAGTGTCGAGGGTAAGTGGGGGTGTCGAGAGGTAAATGGGGGTGTCGAGGGGTAAATGGGGGTGTCGAGGGGTAATGGGAGTGTCGAGAGTAAGTGGGGGTGTCGAGGGGTAATTGGGGGTGTCGAGAGGTAATTGGGGGTGTCGAGGGATAAATGGGGGTGTCGAGGGGTAAATGGGGGTGTCGAGGGGTAATGGGGGTGTCGAGGGTAAGTGGGGGTGTCGAGGGGTAAATGGGGGTGTCGAGGGGTAAATGGGGGTGTCGAGGGGTAAATGGGGGTGTCGAGGGGTAAATGGGGGTGTCGAGGGGTAAATGGGGGTGTCGAGGGGTAAATGGGGGTGTCGAGGGGTAATGGGGGTGTCGAGGGGTAATAGAGGTGTTGAGGGGTAGTGAGGGACACCTGGCTGAGAGATATCTTTAATACTCCCTTTTAAACACCTTATCAATCTTTAAGGTGTATGCGAAATCGAGCGACCGACTTGAAATTTTCAGGAAGGTTGGGTATCTAGGAACGATGCAGCGTTCCACCTAGCGAATGGAGATCTTTCATTTTCATCAGGTAGGGCTTTAGGAAGATGAGGCTGGAAACGAGGTAACGTTCCGCCCTGCCGATAGAAAGAACCCACTTTTTGAGAGATCATAGTTTTGGAGGTTCCTCCTCCTTTACTATCAGACCTTTTATTCTCCGGCGTTGGTTATTTCCAAGCAGATTCCCACTATGAGGGTTTTGGCCCTGCCAAGCATGGAATAAACATACTCTTCATGGCACTCGTGCTCCAGGTGATAGGTCGCTCAGCCAAATGACCTTTGTTCAACTTCTTTGCCCGTCTTGGGCTGCATAAGGGTAAACTCGGAGGAAAGCTATCATAGTTTTTGAGGATGTCATTTCTGCTTTTGCGATCCTTTGACTTCAATCTCCCCTTTCGAACCTTGTTAAAACTTCTCGCAAACTTTCTTCATCTCTCCCATTCCATGAAATTCACGACTCGATCCTTTCAATAATGAGCGAAGGCGCAGACAAACTCCTCGGGTCCCGAGACATTAATAGATTTAGGGATTATTATAATAGTTGATCCTGACGCCTTCGTCGTCGAAGATTATGTAAAAATGTTGTTATTATCTTATGTAAAAGTTGGAAATACTAATTAGAGAATAAATCATGTGTGAGGTCCTGCCCTTTCAAGTGGGGGTGGTGCGGTTCTGAAGCGCTCTTAGGCAACCTAGTGACATACCGACCCGAACTTCCTCCGGTGAAAGTCTAAGGACATTTCCTGTTTCCTATTATTGTCATAAAAATATTTTTATAGTTTACCAGGTTGAGATTTTATTAGGTCATATATTTTCAGAAAAAATAAAACCTTGATGTTTTTGAAGTCCTCGAACGCTGAAAATTCGATTTTTTCACGCCTACAACGTGAAAGTGCTATTCTCTTAAAACTAAATTCATAAACGACCCATGAATTTATTATCGTTCGGTGACTATCCTCTTTGAAAACCCCCCACGCAGATATTGTCCAATTGCCGCCGAAGTCTTTATGGATGAGTCAGCTCTTATAAAAGGTCCTCGAGTGTGAATAGGGCAAACGATCCTCGGACGGAAGCTAAAATAAGAACGATAAATCAATCACATAATAAAACAAGACACTTTAATCTGGAAAAACCAGTTCATCTTTCTAAAAAAAGGTCATAACTCATCTCACATTTTACATAATAACATTATTTTGAACACCAGGCGTTTGAAATGTTGGAATCCATGAAGAAGGCATGTAGACTTGTTAACTCCTGTAATAGGCCCTCCTATGTCCTGTCTTATTACACGACAAAGCCTAGGAGAGGCTACCACAAGGGCTACATTCTTATCGTTCGCATCATGTCTGCAAAAGAAGAATTTCGTTAGGACAAGTTTCCTTAAAAAGGCAATCGTTTGTTTTGAACATTTTACCATCATCGAGGTTTATAATAAAATTTCACACCTTCTAAAGGAAATTTTCGTTTTAAAACCATTGAAAATAAAACGGCTATTATCTGTTAGACAATTGACTTGACGAAAAAAATTATCTAAGTAAACCCACCTTAGATTTCAGCAAGGAATCAATTGAGATCAATAACTTTTGGATGTGACATACAGGGTGCTCCAGAACGACCCTAACTTCGTTATTTTAAATACGAACCCTATGTTTTGACGATGGAAATCAATTCTACGCTGGATTTCCAGTAAATTTTACTTAGAACGCTTTTTCCATAGGACCAAACGTTCTGGAGATAAGATAGATAATCGGCGGGTGCATTCTGGCAAACACTCCCTGTATATGAAGGTGACTATCATGAATTCCCTTACTAAAATGTCGATTTTACCCAACTTTGGTGCTAGGGGTGGAAATAAAGAGAAAAACTTGTGATTCGTCCTTTCTCACTCAGTTGGAATTTCTTAAGATCTTCAGGAGGCTTAAAAAAAGGACACCTTCGTTTAAAAAATTCAAAGTAGAATGGCTAACAGGATTTTTTTGTCATCTATGTGTGAAAAAGAATCTTCAAGTTATGCAACACTGTTTTGTAACTTTTGAACTTTACCTTTATAAACACAGCACAATAGAATTAAAAACAAACATGCTAGAAACCCCCTGGGCGTGTGTTATTTATATTTTCAATGGGTGAAATAATTAACCTTAGCGAATTTTGCAAATGCCTCCCTTTGACCACGGATCTTTAAAACGATTGTCAGATATGAGATATTAGATGTTGAGTTTAGGGGAGTCAACGATTGTGAAATGGATAATTTACGAGAGATTCGGAATAAATTAAAACGAATAGAAATCCCAGATTTATGTGCGATCTTGTTTCTTTTCAATCAACTCAAAGGTTAGGCATGGTGACAAATTTCAACGAGTTTTTTTTTCCCACGTGGTGAGCGGGTGCAATTTTCTGGGCGAAAAACCACTCAAAACTAGATGAACATCTCAAAAATGGATAGACTGTCAAAGTTTTGATCCCGCCCTTTTGGGCAGCTAGTTATGCTATTACCTAAGGTGTTTGTGACATGTTTTATCAGAGAAGTGTTTGCAAGAATTTGTCGTAACCTGTGAACGATGATAAAAGGCACACTGACCTACCTTTTTGCCGGGCAAAGTCGTTTGGTACGAAGGGAGCACATACGCACTGAATTTCATGACAGTTGGGATTCTGTTGGATGGAAATCAAAGGGATGAAGGCAGTCGTGAGATGTTATATAGCGGGAATACCCCTGACGAGGGCAACAGGTATCCGAGGAATCCGCGGGGAGGGCGTCAGGGATGTCCTTGTGGCTCGGAGCTCTATATTTAGCCACTCCCCATCTCTTTACATAACCGGAGCTATTTTTAGCGTCGGCAAGACATCTTCCCCTCTTCTTTTATCTTTATCGTCCGAGTCGCGTATTGTTGCGAATTGTTCGCCCAGGGACGGACGGAGGGCAGAGAGCGGGGTCATCCGGTGTTTGGCGCCACTTTCCACCTCCGCGGCCCCCTCGCTTCTCGAAAACCCGAAATTCCGATTCCGACGGACTAATCACGCTATATGGGCATCAGGAATGCCGATTCGACTCCTACATCCTGATTCCAAGGTGTTCATCAGCTTAAATTTTTTGACTTGGAATGCAAAATAAAGACACAATTTGAACACTTCGAATATTCTAATTTATTAAGTGGATTTCCATAGGAAAGAGGCTAGTTTTTTGGAATTGTTAATAGACTTTGACCCTTAACTATTTTTTAGTTTGAGCTATTGGCTCATATTTTAACCCTTTATTAATGAAAAAGACAATACAATTCCATGACTGAATATTTAAGTGCCCATAACGTCCACAACTTTTGGCGATCTCATCAATGTTTACACCATTGGGGAGCTATTTTAAAGAGCTTCCTAACGGAATAAGCAGGGGAGGACTGGGACCTTAGGGTGTGGGTGGGTTTTTAGTAAAGGGTTTTTAGTAAAATTGCTATTTTCTGAAAAACTTAGGAAATCAACTTTTTCAATTCTGAACATTAGGCATTTACAAATGTCGATTTTGAGGTTTTTGACGAAAATTTGGCTTTTAAATTGTTGATTTTGAGGTTTTTGTAAATTTTGTACGAAAATTAGGCTTCATAAATGTTGATTTTGAGGTTTTTTGACCCAATTGGGCTTTACAAATGTTGATTTTGATGTTTTTCACGAAGAGGATTTTGTTGCAATTTATTTTGTCAAAAACCTCAAAGTCTACATTTTTAAAACCCTAATTTTCTTCAAAAACCTCAAAATTAACATTTAAAACTTTTTTTTTGCACAGGTTTCCATTTGTTCAAAAGGGAGGCGGACTGTGAAAAATAAATATTCCCTTGGATCCAAGAGGCAGTGTACTGTGAAAACGTTTCCCCAACTGGCTAGTGTTGACTGTTACTGTCTATGCTGTTACCAATGACTATTTTGAAATCCCAACTAAATAAAGTAGTTAGTTAGTACAACTAAAATAGATTAGAGGAGTAAAAACGCACTTTTCCCTGTGACTTTTCCTATTATAGTAGTGAAATAGGCCTTTCCATTTAGTTTCCACTGCCTTCTTGATCAAAATATTCACTTTCTCCTTTCAGACATAAATAGTTCAATGAGTGAAATAATGATGAAGAAACAGATACAAAATTTATTTAGAAAAACAAATTGATTGAATAGGACAATAGTAGTGCATTTGGAAGGAATTGCGTTTTCTGATATGAAAGTTGATGCCATTGTGGTGAAAATGATGAGTGTCCAATAATGCCGCTTTATAGTGACATTCGTGGTTGAATGAACAGTAAATCCTGTAATCATTGCCTGGAATTAGGGTTAGTGGATTATCCATTTTAATTTTGACACTCTCCATTCTGTCACTGTTGGGGTCCTTATACTTATGTCCTTTTGACACACAAATCGGATACAAACTATAAGCATAGGTCTCATAGAATATTTTTATTTTGTATTTCATCTCCACTTTCATACACCAACAGTTTGAGACCTCGAATCCCTCAATTGTCACTGGTTGGTCCACAGACAAGATGGTCTCACTAACTCGGATATCTTGATTAGTCATGTTTAGGTATCTTCTTAGATTGAAAATAGGCAAAATAGCAGGTGACCTCAGGGATTTGGTGAAACCTTGTGGAAGTGGCAAGGTTGATATTTCATTCACCATATTTAATATGATGGCAAGTTTCTGGTCGCTAGTGAGCAAATCGCTTAGAGAAGGCCCTCTGCTGAACTCTTCGACGCTCATACTGAAGAAACGAAATTTGGGAACGAGGGCATCGATGAGGTTTCTTTTGTCCGCTCGCTTATTCAGCCATCCTTCCACCGACTTAAAAAGCTTGAATTCCGAGATGTTTAAAACCTCCTCCTCCAAAATTGACGAAACCAAATTTTCATGAGCCTGAGCGAATTCCTCCGAAGAAACCATTTCATGTGTTCTCTCAACCATGATTTCGCGGACTTTTTCTTTGAGTTGGTCAACCTGGTAGAAGTCACCGATTGAATGAGCATGGACGGCGTTGGAAGGGGTCAAGTCGGAGGACATAAAAGTCGCACATTTCTCAACAAGAGGGTCTACAAGAAACCTGTGGGCCACTTTTAACAAATCGGCAGCTTCTTCGTAAGTTTTGAGTTCCACATCGTCATAATACAGAAACCTAAACAAATTCAGTCAACAAGAATGCAGGAGTGCCAACCTTACCTCAAAAAGAGTCCAAAAATCTCTGGATCTACATCCTGAATGTCGATTTTATGCAACTTCTCATTCCAATCGCCGTCCAGCATTTTCTCAAACACTGGGCTTGCTATTTTCAGGAAAATGGAGTGCGCTTCGTAATCCTGAAATAGTTGGCATCAATAAAAGAAAAACAGTATTTTTTATATACTTACTTTTTGGGTCTTACCGTCGGTAACACTGAGGATGACATCAGCGTAAATGGCCGAAGACAAAAGATATTGAATTTTAGAAATCAAAGTTTTCTGAAGTTTTCGCCAATGGGGATTTTTAGTTTCCATTTTCACTGCGAAATCATCAACAAAACAAAATTAAATGAGTCATTTTATAGCCCATAAGATCCAAAAAGGAGTCTGAAAAGACCGAAGCAAAGACAAGGTTTGAGGAAAACGGTTGCTTTGACGGTGTTGTGATTTTTGAAGATTTGGAAAGTTATCAATTATCAAAAGAACTGTCCTTACCAGTGGGGAATAACAGAAAGAAGCTAAAATGTTGAAAATTGTCGGTCAAGGGATCGAGCAGGAGAAGAAACCGAACACAAGGGTAAACAAAAGCTGAAGATTAGAAACTTACAAGTCTAGGCTTGCAAGAATTCAAGAACCCTGTGCGTGTTCGCCAGTGTTGCCACTACGTGTCCCCCATTGATATGTCCCACAACAATCATCGACAGATCTAAACTTAGGAAAAATTCAATAAAAATATCCTTTGGAGGCTGCAAATGTACAATTTTATCTTTATTTACATAAGAGCAAAAATCTCGGAGGGGCACCCTGGAGTAAATTTTTTTTCTCATTGCCAAATGCAAACTTTTCAACAAAACCTTTGTAGTGACGTTTTGTCTTTACCTACAAAATTGTGTGATTTCTGGATGATTTTCAAGGTGAAAATACAGATAATTCTACAAAAATGTGTGAAATGACGTCATGTTTCTTTGTTTGCGTCATTGGTTAGGATTTAAAGGTTACCTTTGTGGTTATATCTTTGATTTTTGATAATCATTAATCACCTACCCTTATCAGTATAATGTAAACATAACCGATAAAAATTTGGATTTTGGCCTTATTTTATTTTATTTTTATATCTTTTTGAAAGTCATTGAGATTATTTAAATTCCTCACTTTTTATTTAATTGGGCGATTTTTGTACACAATTTTAAAAAATGCCTGTCAGGATATTGGATGAATCCCATTTGGGAATCGCAGCGATCGTTACAGTGGGAATGCAGTTTACATTCTTCGCAGTCGCGACTATTTTTCAAACGGACAAATTCACCGATTTCGCCGGGGGCACTAATTTTGTTATTATCGCCGTCACGACGTTTTCGTTGAGCCAAGAATTTTCAGTAAGTCACAATCTCCTAATTAGAATTCTTAAATTAATCGTCTTCTTGTTCTCTAGTCAATTGATAGCAGGCAGTTGTTGATCACATCCTATGTCTGCCTGTGGGGGCTTAGGCTCTCCGGCTTCTTGCTCTATCGCGTCCTTAAACTGGGCAAAGACAACAGGTTTGACCACATAAGGAACAACATCGTGAGATTCGCCATATTTTGGACGATTCAGGTATAAAACCAGGTTCCTACTATCCTTGAGCGATTATCAAGTGTACCTACTGATAAAAGTGTTATTGTTACCATGGAAACAACATCATCATGGTGATACGGTTACCATGGAAGTACCGTCATCATGGTGATACGGTTACCATGGAAACACCGTCATCATGGTGATACGGTTACCATGGAAACACCGTCATCGTGGTGATACGGTTACCATGGAAACAACGTCATCGTGGTGATACGGTTACCATGGAAACACCGTCATCATGGTGATACGGTTACCATGGAAACACCATCATCTTGGTGATACGGTTACCATGGAAACACCGTCATCGTGGTGATACGGTTACCATGGAAACAACGTCATCGTGGTGATACGTTTACAATGGAAGCACCATCATGGTGATACGGTTACCATGGAAACACCGTCATCGTGGTGATACGGTTACCATGGAAACACCGTCATCGTGGTGATACGGTTACCATGGAAACACCATCATCGTGGTGATACGGTTACCATGGAAACACCGTCATCGTGGTGATACGTTTACAATGGAAACACCATCATGGTGATACGGTTACCATGGAAACACCATCATGGTGATACGGTTACCATGGAAACAACGTCATCGTGGTGATACGTTTACAATGGAAACAACGTCATCGTGGTGATACGGTTACCATGGAAACACCGTCATCGTGGTGATACGGTTACCATGGAAACACCGTCATCATGGTGATACGGTTACCATGGAAACACCGTCATCATGGTGATACGGTTACCATGGAAACACCGTCATCATGGTGATACGGTTACCATGGAAACACCGTCATCATGGTGATACGGTTACCATGGAAACACCGTCATCATGGTGATACGGTTACCATGGAAACACCGTCATCATGGTGATACGGTTACCATGGAAACACCGTCATCATGGTGATACGGTTACCATGGAAACCCGTCATCATGGTGATACGGTTACCATGGAAACACCATCATCTTGGTGGTACGGTTACCATGGAAACACCGTCATCGTGGTGATACGTTAACAATGGAAACACCATCATGGCGATACGGTTACCATGGAAACTCGTCATCATGGTGATACGGTTACCACGGAAACACCGTCATCATGGTGATACGATTAACACGGAAACACCGTCATCATGGAGACACGGTTACCATGGAAACAATGGCTCCGTGAAAGGTGTCACCAAGCATCCTCCACGAGCGACCATTATTAGCATCAATAGGAATCATTCACATTATTTTATTTCAGGCGGTTTGGGTTTTTACCGTTAGTCTTCCTGTGATGTTTACAAACGCTCCGCACAACTCAATAGCAAATGGTGCTCGAAATATAATGACAATTCCTGATATTGTTGGATCGCTTCTATTTTTTGGAGGCCTAATCATCGAAGCACTGGCCGATTGGCAGAAATACGTCTTTCGTTCTGATGAGGAGAATAAAGACAAATGGTGTAACGCAGGTATAGTCCAACAAAAATTATTAAAACTCTGCCAGCTCCTTGTGGACCAGCTTGAAATTTTTCAATCAAACCACAGGGAGATGGAAAATGTTTTTTTGAAATAATTTTTATGTTTTTTTGAGGTCTTTGGAGTTGGTCGAGGCATCCAAATTACTTTGGCGAAATCACCGTCTGGACTGGAATATTCACAATATCATGCAGTGTGATCAAAGGAGTCGAATGGATCGGCATCACAAGCCCTATTTTTACTGCAACAATTCTTTTATTTCTTTCTGGCATTCCTTTATTGGAAAAAAGCTCAGATAGAAGATTTAAAAAGTAAGAAAAAAATTAATAAAATTTCCAATTTTTTTCCCTTTTTTTTCTAGAAACGAACAATACAGAAAGTACAAAGCGAGTACTTCACCATTGGTGCCTCTCCCGCCTTCGATTTACAGTAGATTTGGTAAGTGGGTAAAATATTTGTTCTGCGATTTCCCTCTGTATGATAATCTTGGATCAAGGGAAAAATTAAATTCTCAATAAAATTTTGTTATTATTTTTTCCCCTTTTCTTTTCCTTTTTTCTTCTTTTTTTTCTCGGCATATTCTCCAAGTTTCCACCTGACCATCGTCCCTCTCCACCATGATTGAATTTTAACTGCGGCTTCGTCCCTTTGCTTTTTCAATTTTTCAGCTTCAATTCGAGCAGCTTTTTCTTCGAGGTATTCATTAATGGCTTCTCTCCTTCTCATATACTAGGGAAAAAGAATAAAAAACTATTTTATTACATGATTAACTTACAGTGTTGAGCATCGTTTTCAATTTTTCTCCTTCCTCGACCTTTTTGGCCCTCAAGTCGAAAATTTCAGTATCTTTAGCAGCAACGTCGATTTCATAACGTCTTCTCCAACTTTCAATGTCTTTATTTAATTTCTAATAAAGAATATTTTAAATTTTTAAAAGGTCATGTCTAAATGCCATACCGCAATGCTCATGCTTAAATAAAGGACGACATCTCTGTGGATTCTTTCTTCATCCGTTATCTTCTTTCTTTCTTGCTCAAGCTGTTCGTTGACCGATCCTTCTTCCAATTGTATCTTCATTGTATTCTGCTCCAATCTCGCCTCTTGCCATTTTCGGAAGTACCCAAGTTTGATACCATAATGAAACATGCATTCTTGAAGTTCTCCCTTTACAATTTAAATCATTAAAATCAAAATATCCATTTAAATTTACTTCTATTTGGTTCGCCAAATCTTGCTGCTCTTTTAAAACATGCTTTGTGTATCGTTCGCTTTCTTCGGCGATTTCTTTCAACGTGTTGATCGTTCTCGTGTATTGTTCATGCCTAAAAATGGTTCTATTGGTCCATTTTAACTTAAGAAAATTACGTGGAACAAATTGCGTTTTCCTCTTTCATCTTTTTTTCTTCTAAATTGAGGTATCTAGTAAGCGCCTCGATGCTGCTGTTCTCGTAAAGTTCGTCCCTCGTCAACTTCAATATGAGCTCAAGGAGAGTTCTGTTGGGAATATTATTTAAAAATAAATATATATTCAGAATAATACCTTTCTCTTTGAAATTTATTAGTTCTTATGATACCTTCATCCACAACTGCATTCGTATCAATATCGTAAATTCTTTTATTAATTTTCTCATGATATCTGCAGAAATATTATTATTTATTACATAGTATGATAGCAATCATTTGTAAAACTTATCTACAAATATTAGCGGATTTCCGGAGGAAAGCAGGCTATTGGGGCCGGCCTCACGGCGGCTTTCGGCTTAGAGGCTTTTTTTCTATTCGGGTAAAAATTTAAAGGTTGAAGTGTCAACGAGAACACATCGAGTTTAGTCCATTTTTATGAATTTTCAAAAGGATTTCTCGAAAAATGCCATGGTTGTTGGCCAGACTGGGAGGACGCGCGAAGGATACGTTGTGATAACCTAACCGGGAAGGTTATCTTAATTTTGAAAGTTTTTCAATAAGACACGTGTTGATTGGTGATTAGTGAGTGAATTTCTATCTATGCATGATGTAAGTCTTTTATTTTTCTCTAAACTCATTCTCTGATAAAAAATGAAAAGAATAACCTGATTTTAGGCGGATGAAAGTTACAGTTTGGTTTTGCTTTCGGTTTATCAGCACCGATGATTGCCAACTTGTCGATGAATTCGTTGAAAAGCCCCACGCAAGCCAATCTTTCGAAATCTGTGAATCGAAGGGATTCGTCATAATGCCTTTTGTCTTGTTGCTATAAAAGAAAACTTCAAAAATACATCTAAAACCATTCACAAACTTCGATGGAAGCTAGGAAATCTCCTTCAACTGTCGTCTCTTTTGCTTTTTGAAATACTTTCTCGAAAAACGACAATCTTTCTAGATCCTCTTCGCGAAAAGTGGAAACCAAACTTTCCGAACTTTTCTCGTCATCTCCCTCATCTTTCAGCTCCATTTTCAAACTGTTTATCACGATTCCATGGTTTTATTGATCGAATTCATTACAGACTATCATTTAAAAAATATATATAAAAACACCATATTGTTTATATTTAAAATACATTTATTAAATAAATAAATATCCACAAACTTATGATACAATAAATAGGTAAAAGATCAACGACTAGGTTACAAATGACAAAAAAATGAAATGCCCTTTAAGGTACGAGTGGTTGAGAATACAAGAAATAGGTTCCTTTTGAGAAAAACATCTGTAGAGTTAAACCATGAAAGGTTGGCTGGTCGGTGAGTCCATTTTGACCCTTCTTGTTCGAGTACAAGGATTTCTCTGAATAGAGAGCTTAGAAGTCTCTGAATTGTCCAACGTGTGCCAAAATTCTAATCTAGTTTTTTATGGTGTTTGCCACCCAACATGGCAGAGGTACCACCCTGAATATTATAGCATTGGTGTCACCTCTCCGATAAGGATGTCTTTTCTCTTTTATGGCATTTAGGAAACAAAACTTAAAGTTTCCATGGCAACTTGAAACTCATTTGTTTCCTGGACGCCTTCAAAAGGAAAAGATAGCGTCCCTATCGCCCACAATAGTAGGTACCGGATTCACCTCGAAAACTGAAGCAATAAATTGGCAAAATTTTGCAAAAGAATGTCTCTAATGAACATAATATGTAACATGAACTTGATTTTTTGGAGGATTACTTAAAAATTCCCAGGAGTAAAAAAGGAGGAAGTCCTTATTCTTAATAGCTCTCACGCTTTATATGCCATCAATGAGTTCCCGCGTAAAGGAGACTAATTTGTATTCTTTATTCATCGAATCTCCCCTTTGGTATTCGTGTACGATTTATTTGGAGTTGGCACACTGATTTTAGATCAACTCCTTTTTAGTCCGATCTAGTTAATATAAGGGTCCCACGGCGATCTTTGGTAGTTTTGAGGACTCTGCTGATTCGGATACATGTAAGGGCCGTCTGTCTGCCTGTCTAACGGATAATGATGCGAATAACCGCCGTTAACGTGCAAATGGATGTCTTTTTGGTGCGAATATCCGTCGTGATGGACTCCTTTTAGTTTGGCCAAAAATCCCGCAGTCGTCATTACCAATAGAAAGACCTGAAAAGAAGTCAATAACGTAACGAACAAATCGTTTTTTGATTTTACCCCAATTGTCAATCCTTTAAGAGCGAATACAGTAAGCATTGTTAGAAGCGTGGTGATGACTCCTAGCTTGTACATTATTGGTAAAAGAACCAATTTCATCCGCCTCATGACGCCAAACGTTCTGCTCGTGTCTGAAATCATATTTTCAAAATTAAGTACCGTAAAATGAGTTTTAAAAACAGATTTGTCATCCTGAACGGTACTCGCGTGTTAATAGGCTTTGGATCCTTTACTGGGATTTAAATAAAATGGGCTGAATAATAGACGAGCTACTTAGCTCCGTTTAATGATAACGATTCGACTTTCTCTTTGGTTTCAATAAACGTTTATGTCGATTAATCATTGCCTTTTTGGAGGAAGAGAGAAGAAATGGATACATTGAAGCAAATGAAAAAGGGTTGCCAAAAAGGAGCGTCCCAGTTGGCCCCATTTTCATGTAAAATTTTTCTAAAAACCTTAAAATCTTCGTTAAAATGATTTTCCGTCTAAATATACACTCTAAAATACGATTGTTTTTTGAAAGACCATTTTTCGCCCAAAATTCCCGGAAAGAGGTCAATTTATTATGAAAATGACAAAATAAACTTGAAAACCGATTTTCCATCTTAAAACTATGCCATCTTTTGAGCAACCAGGAAAAAAGGTGCTTAAATTTTGGCGGGAATGTATGTGGCGTCCCACGTGGATCTTACGCGAACTAAAAAGATAAACTTTACACCGAATTATAAATTAAAAGGGTAAAATTATTGACGTGGGAGGTATAAAATAAAGAAATTAATGATTTAAATAAAATTATGAAATGCAAAAAATAGATCTTGGTCTAGTTATGTTGTCCGGGCTGAACTTGGGGCCCTACTCACTGGCGCGATCCCACTACTGCAAACCACGGGGACTTTTGGCTGCTGGGTTTCCCCCCTGGCCCGGTTCGCCCCTCTTTAACGAACCTGGTGATCCGAGGTTCCCCCCGGTCCACCATGTTGATGATGAGCTTAGTGCGGACGCCTGGTCAACGTAGAAACACCCAAATCCAGTAACTCCCGGACTCAAACCATCCTCAAGACCCGACCTCCAAGTAGCTGGATTACAGGAGCGCGCCACAACTCCCAGTCGAATGTAAACCTTCCAATCGGGTTCTTATACATCAGGATTGTCACAAATCCCATTGTTTTTACTTATAGTTTAAATAATAAGTTAAGATCCATAATTATATTTAAAATATTTTGATTTTTAACTCTCTGAAAAACAAAACTCCTCATCGAAAAGTACTGTTTTTTTCCATAATCCCCCGAATTCAACGTCGAAAAACACATTCTTTACTGGAACCCCCCTTCCCCAAGTTCCACATTCAGAAAGTCCTATTAGGTAGATTTTTTTTATCTATGTTCCCCCAAATTAAACGACGAAAAACACATTTACATTTAAATGTATATCGGAACTTTCCCACCACCCTAAATTCCACATCCAAAAAGTCATATTTTTGTCTACGATCCGCCCTCCAAATGATGACGAAAGATACATTTTCATCGCAACCCCCATCCCCCAAATTGAACGACGAAAAACACATTTTTATCGGAACGTCCCCCTTCCCCCATGATTCCACAAGCAAAAAGTCCTATTTTTGTCTATAATCTCTCTAATTTAACGAAGAAAAACGCAGTTTTATGTGCAACCCCCCAAATTACACATCTCAAAAGTTTTATATTTATCGATAATCCCTATAATTTAGTAACGAAAAAATAATTTTATCGGAACTCAACCACCTATTCCCCTAAATTCCTCATCGAAAATGTCTTTTTTCTCAATTTTTCCCCTAAATTAAACGACGAAAAACACATTTTTATCGGAACTGACCCACCCTCCCAAATTCCACTTCTACAAAGTCCTATTTTTTGCCTCCCCCAAAGATGAGGAGAAAAAAATTAGCCTTTGTAAAGTTCGAACCTGAGGGTCCTCTTTGCTTCCCCTTAATTTAACTCCCCTTCCCCGCAGCATCAAATCCTTAAAAATCTCGTACCGACGAATCTATTCATCCGATCTTCTTAATATTAGCATATTTGAAATCAGCTCGTCAAAACCTACAACATGACTACCTGTTTTTTTCAAAATTTTCTATTTTCCCGAGGAAAATTTTTCCGGAAAAACTGCTCCCTAAACAGCACGTAGTTTTGTAAAAGAATGAGAAAGCGCTTTTCAAAAAAAATTTCCGACCATTTTTGGTGTCCAAAACGAGGAAAATACTTTAGGGCATTTTCGCTCTCTCTCTCGCATACTTGGTAGAATTTTGATGTCGGATCCCCCTTAATGTGAATATAGCCAATTTTTATTTAAAAACACATCAAATTCCTTAACAATAATCCTATTCTTGTCTATAATCCTCCCCCTGGGGGGGCCCACCACTCAAATTTCACATCCATAAAGTCCTATTTTTATCTATGATCCCCCAAATTAAACGACAAAATTATCGGAACGCTCCCACTCCCCTAATTCTTCATCCAAAAAGTCCTTTTTTTTTTTTTTTCCATATTTCCCCCCAAAAATGTGAATAAAGCAAATTTTTATTTAAAACCCTACCAAATTCCACACATTCAAACGACGATTTGTTTCTTACCTATCAACCCTAATCCCCCCCCAGAATATTGCACTTGGTCGATTTTATGAAAGAACCTCACCTTGAGGCCGCCTAAAACATTCGCGAGGGTCCCATGACATGTTACCCTGCTTAGTCCCCTTTTTTTCTAACTTCGGCGTTCGAAACGGAACATAGTCGTCACTTTTTCCTCATGGGAGTCGAATCAATTTTGATCTATTGTGTTAAAAGATTGGTGAAAGTAAAGGTCAGATCATGGTCAGCTGACCCCACCCGCACATTCCTATTGTTAAGGATCAGGAACGCCAAGGGAATGTTTATCCCAAAAGAAATGGGATCACGCGCCTTTGAATAACGAAGTAAAAGCACAATTTTAATAGTTGGAGGAAATCATTCGCTTTTCCATGGCGCCTATAACGACCATTAACGTCACTAATCTCTGATTTCATTGACCGGATGCTTAGTATGTTAATGATTGACACCTTCATTTACCTATAGCAACCTGTACTTAAGAACCTTTCACTTTGACCTGTTGTTTTAAGAGAAAGGACCTAACCAGTTAATTATTTACAGAAGACGTTCAAGTTCTGTTTCTAAATCCTAAACAAAGGACATTTTGTATGAAAGTTGCCAGTAAATTTGGTTTAAATTCACTATTTCTGATATTTACATCCCACCGCTTATTGTATCCTCAATTTTGATTTGAAGTTTGAAACATTTTAAAGTGAAACTATTTTATTGCAGTGACAAATATGGTTTTATGCCTTTAAAAAATAGGTTGCAAACTTTTTTCCTTCCATTTTCATCAGTGTTTGCTTAAAAAACCGATTAACAAAATATTAATGATGATGACCCTTGCCCAGATTATTCAAGCTCGCCCTACTTGTCTGTATCCATTTGTACTTATAAAAACATCTCTTTTTCTTCTATGATATTTAAGTACGAGGAAAAGAGGCGGAACAATTTCATTTGGCACGGTTCGCCAATTTTACACATCAAAATCGGCTTCACTTTCCTTCACGTACAAGTTTTCTGTTGATACTTTTTTTTCAACCACGTCCAATCGATTGAGGTCGGGTGACCATTTTTATAAGGAGATTCTTCAAGTTTTGTACTTGAAACAATAATGGAGTTGGGTTTTTCTTTGCTACCTATTTTGTAGTTCATGTGCAACATTCCGATCGCTAAGTTACAGTTAGTAAATTTCAATTTTTCTCGTTCCCGTTCGCTTCTAGTGTCTTTTACAAATAGAGGATCAAAAATTTGATGAAATCACCGATTTTTTTTAGGCCTTTGAAAGATATTTGACGCATTTATCGAGCAACTAGTCTATTGAAGAAGTTATGGGTGTTGGAATTTGAGTTTTGCCTATCCATAATGACTTTAATGACGAGATGTTTTCAAATCTTAACACTAAAGCTTTTGTCGGATTTAATAAGTTGCCACGTTTTCCTAGTATCGAGCATGTGCTAGTGGTTCCCTAGTTATCCTATTTGTGGTAAGTAAACCGATTTTCTTTTTCCTTAGAAAAAAAGCTGGTTAACATCAATAAAAAGTTCGTGTGCAAACAAGTTGGGGCGTTGCGGTTAGTCGTTTTAATAATACCTTGCGGTAGGCTAAAAAATTCCGTCGTCATTTTAACTTTCGAAGACTTCTTTAAATATCGGGTCCTTTTTCTGAGAAAAAGAGGTGTACGATTTCTCTTATTATCTTCAATTTGATGATTAAATGTTACACTTTTTTTGGGTGGAAGGCACATGCTGTCCAAATAAAGTCCTGGCAAGCGTGACTAACGAATTAAAGAATTAGTTTACCTTCGATTTTATTGCTTGGACCGGCACTTATATGGAAACCGCCTTCATCGCCGGAGAAAATTCGGATTTCTAGCCCTGGAGCGACATCCCACACCAAGTCATGATTTGTGAAAACTTCTTCAGCAGAATCGACGACAGTCGCAAAACGTGGACGTGTCCGGACTCTGATTTCTTTCCTCGCTTCAAACCTGAACAAAGAAGATTCAGTTTGCTTGCTTGGTCTCATGTCTAACCTGATGCCAGGTACGAGCGAATAGGAGTCTGGTGACGATGAAATTTTTTCTAGAGCTCTTCCGATCTCGGAGACGAGCGTATCTCCGAGTGTAGGCCCTAGAAAGGCGACGATTGTGTACAGGACGAGTATCCGCATGGCACTGACGCCCAAACCTCCAAGCCGACGCACGGTAACGGTCTCTCCGCGTCTCCCCGTTCTCGGAGGCCCGGCTTGACCCACATCCTGCTCCCACCTTCCTATCAATGTCCATCCCTTTGTGTTTTTCTTCCATTAAATTCATCTTCGCAACATGTCACACATTCATATCACTAAGTACTGAAAAACGTCGAAAATATTGTCAAAGTGCAATAGCACACTCAAAGTCAACAATAGACTCCATGATACTAATGAGTCTGTGCACCTGCTACTTTTAAATAGCCAATACATAGACATGATCGCACGATTCTTTGGCATGGTGTCATCCATTGAAGCTTTGAAATCGATGTCCACAGTCCTGCTTCGCTGCCTGAGTAGGCATCTGCCATGTGCATACGTTTATGTACTACTAGGATAGATTACCGAATGTTTCAGGTGAGAGGCTTTCATGCGTATTCTGTGACTAAACAGAGAAAGCCTTAATTTTGGTAGCTTCACGTTAGTGTCATTTGAATCTTATTGGCCCAGAATCGTATATAAGAAAGACTGAATACTGATTACTTTGATAAGGAGCACACGTCCCGCCCTCGTTATGCGACAATAGACCCCTCGACGTGATTGCCTTCTAAACACGTACGCACCCCCTTACTCGCTTTCGCTTCTTGTCAACTCGATGAACGAGCATCCACGACGAATCTGCCTCAAAAGATTTCACTCTTATCAATAAAATAGATAAAAATCGAAAGCGATGATCACCCAGGCTGCGGAATTCGTGGAACCATGTTGAAACCATAGGTTGAAACTTTGTTTTCTTCCGGATTGTTGACCTTGTCGACTTTGGCATACTTCTCTCAATTTTTTTCACACCCATAATTATGAAGCACGTGGGAAATTGATTTAAACGAGTATTGAGCTCTAAAAATTTTATTTTGAAATACTTAGTCCCAAAAATCCGGGGACGTAAAGTTTGGAAATATTGTCTTCAAATTGGCCGTCTCCGTCGGGAACCTTCTGACAAATATTTTCCGTTTCCCAAGACTCTGTATGTGCCTGTAATTATCCACCAGCTGTTCCTCTTCGCTTGAAAGTTGCCTGAATTCGCGTATCTTAAAACAAAGAGGGTACAGACCGTTTGGGGGTCAAGGTCGAGCTACCTGCTTGTACGAGACGGGTTGAGGATCCGGAAAAATGATCCATGTCACAGCCTCCGAGCAAGGTGGCGTCGTCAACGAGCCTCTGTACATATAAAACATACTCAAATCTGACGGAAGAAGAGAAGAGAGAGTAAAAGAATTCGACAGCGTCACGCTCGTCCCTTCAGGCTTTATCATATTCAATTCTTTCAAAATGGAATCCAACGACGTACTTTTTTGCTCTCGAACCTTAAAAAATTGTCCATAAAAAATGATTTTGATTCAAAAATTACATCAAAAAAGAAAGCCATGACTGCTAAACCGTCACTGTTTTCCATCGCTTCTTCCATAGAGGAATATTTCTCATTCCTAGTTACGATATGCATTTCCATAGCGAATCTGAAGAAAATTTTAAGTTTTGTGATTATGGCTTAATTTTACCGCATTCCGTTGATGACATGTTCGCTTCCTCGGTTGTTCCTTTTCCCCCAATGAAAATGAAAGCTCACCACTTCATACTCGCCAGGGAGTAGAGCGCCGAAAATCTTGGCAAAAGGTTTCCCTGGTGATATATTCACTGAAAGAAACAAAGTTAAACTGAAATAGGCATCCATCTATACCTGAGTGGCCGTTATTTTGAATAGATATCGGCCTCGGGATCAGATTATCGAATCCGACCATTTCCAAAGCGGGTATGGCCAACGTTATGACCTTATCGCTGTCGATCGCTATAGGTGATTGTTGCGGTCCCAAACAGTTATGAGAATGCGTATGCCAAGAGCTCTGGTCTACTCAATTTCATTTCATTTATGAATCTTTCTGTGCCATACTTACGATGTTTGGAGTATCCAAAATGCCTACATTGTACGATTTGTGAGAGACCTATAATAGCATAATTTAAAAAAGTGAATTAGTAGCATCTTTTTGTACCGAATAAAATAAAAATTCTTAAAACGTCTATCATTGTTGATGTGTTATGCTAATTGATTTATTTTGACATCCTAACGGACGGAGATGAAGATCGAGACTGTTTTCTTAATAGGAAAACGCCTTGGAAAACATAACCAAGGTCTGGTTCACGGTTTTGTTACATGATGTATTTGCTAAGCTAATAAGAGGGCGTACGGCTCATAAAAATTTATTTAAAGGCACGGATTTTGGCGAATCTCTGTGAAAACTAATTAGCTAGATGGGCGAAGAAATTGACCTACCCCACTCTCATTTGACTACATATTTTTCTTTGCTCAATAGGGTATAGACGCCAGTTTCCTGGTGCACTATTTGGTTTTCTGATTTTATCTCGTTTAGGACCATTAGGTAGTCGTAATCGGTCCCAAATATTATTTCAGTATTTTATCTCTAGCTCGAAAACTATGGCTTCTAGCGACTTGATCACGAAGTACAAAATGAAAGATCATGAAATTTTGCGTTGAATGAGCCTTCGAAAGTCAAAATCGGTCCAGCAGTTCAGGAAATATGGATGTTCAAAGTTTTAGTTTCATTTCAAAGGTGATAAACTGAGGATCATTTTCCAAAAGATTGGAGCTCTCCATCTTTCATTGTTCAGAAATGGTAGATCGTAAGCCATCGAAACAAGAATTTTCGACCCCTGGCAATCGGTGAATTCTGCATTTTATTGGGATATTTATAAGAAGAGCTACAAGTTAGAACACCGGAAGGATCCTATCACCTCTGTTCCGCAACACGTGACCGGCAACGACTTTTTAACGGACTTTTCGACTTGCAGCTGCTCCCTACTTTCAATAAAAGACGTGTTTTTGTACTAATGCAATACTATTGTCTTAGTTTTTTTCGCTTTATTTTTTTTCGATGAAAATTTTAGTTTTAATTGTGTCAATTTGAGCTTTCTTGTTTTTCGCAAGGGAGGGAAAAAAGACGTTTTTGGGGTATTGTTTGGAGGAGACGCGTGCCAACTGCCAGCTGCATAGGGTGACTCCCCACTCCCACTTTTATTCAAAGGAACCCTATGTACCTTTAAACCGTCAAACCGTCAGTTGGCTTTTAAACTTGTGTTGTTCGTGATGTCTTCGAAAAAGTGTTACAACAATGCGGCGTTTAGCGGTTCGAGCAGATCGGACGCCGAAAGGGAAGTCATGAACAACAGATTAGAAGTCGGCGCGTATCAAGCTTACAATGAAACATTCATCGATGACAACGGTTTCGCTCGTAACGAACCTTATATCGATATACGCGAAGATTTTCGAAAAAGCGTTCCCAAGTGCAGACGTTCCATCGCTGACCCACATCGATACGAATTTGTTGGTAAAAAGGAAACGAAATTATCTGTAGGTTTTCATAAAGACTTCGCTGCTCCTCTTCATGAGTATGGCGTCGAATTCGACGACAGGAAAAGAATCCCAGTGCGAAGTTCGATGAAAGAATGCTATGAATCTGTAGACGCTTTATATAAACGATATGACGAAATTGACTCAGCAAACGAAGAATATGTGGATTATCCTGAAGACAGGATGGGGTTTGATTATCGAGGAAGCGTTCGCGAATCGCCTTTAGGCTGTTCTGGGACGTTCAATTTAGAAACCCCGTCAACATCACCTAAGAAATTGATCTCCTTCACTCCTACGAAGCGATCTCCTGTAAAATTGACGCCGACGAAAATTTCCCGAAGAAACTCCGCAATTTTGGCGCCCATGATTGCACAAGTTGAAAGACAAAAGATGGCTCTTAATCGTTCCAGTTCGACCATTCTTTCGACACCGAAAAAGCCAATTGTTATCAGAACACCAAGGTCGAATGGAACACAAAACCAAAGACTAAACAGGGCTCATTCGATGATGGTCAGAAGTGCACAAAATTTATCAGGCCCTCTTTACCACACTCCAGTCAGGCTTCCTTCTTTCAACCACATTTTTGAAAACGACCTTATGGATCCGGCCCTTGACAGGATGAAAACTCCCAACCGAAAACCACCAAATACTGCTGTAAGTACAAAAGATGAGCCTAAATTGTAAAAATGCTTTTTAGATTATTACGCCGACGATGAGAAGCAGTATAGCCCCTCTTCTTCCAATAACGCCGCCCCATTCTTCGCCTCCTCCAGCCAAATCTCCTTCCAACTACTCGAAAGTGAGCTGGGCGTCTTTACCTACAATCCATCTTCCCATCGAACTTTTATGCTTCTTTGGCTTCTTACTTCTTGTCGCTGGAGCTGCCACAGCGATATTATGCTTTTACCTTCTCTCCATTGTAAGTAATCGAGCAAGAATTTCAATCATTTTATTGTTTCGTAGGGTGGAAAACGATATTTCTTGAATTTCGGAGCGATCGCCGGATTCGCGTCGTTGATGCTGGGCCTTCTGAGTTGCAGAACGAACAAATGGAGGTGGCTCCCGCACAGAAACTACCTTACAGGATACATTCTTTTGGGTACCTTCAGTTTATTGAACGCCCTCTGTCTCGGTGGCATCGTTTACGCCATCGAAGTCCAAAGTAGCGCGTTAATGGATACTTTGGGTGGAGCAGTTTGTGCTGTTTCTGTTTTACTTATTTTGGGCTCGGTCATCGGTACTATTACCTCCGGATGCTGCCATCGTCCACCTCCAGACAATCGAGTCGCCCATTGCGTTACTGGATTCAGAGTTTAATGTTGTACATCTTGTGATATTGTAAATATGTAAAGAAAACTTGCACTTGTATACTAATTTGCAATAAAATTGCTTATTCTTGTTTTTAACTTTATTGACTAACCGCTAGAGAGCGGTACACACACCTTTTTTCCATTTCTATTTTTAAAAAAGAAAGGCATAACGTTTTTATGTAGAAATGAATTATTTTTGCTTGTATGAAACGTTATAGTCCAGTCTACAGAGCATTTTGACCCACAAAAGGAGGTGTAAAAGATTTTATTGTTTTGAATGGTCCATTTGGGTCCCAATAACATGTTTTTGAAGAGTGCCAATAAATGTTGTCCCGTCCAGGCTTAACCTTTGGCAGCCGAAAAACCGTGACTTTTTTTTTTTTCAGTTTTCTGCCTACAATATTCTACCTAAAGGCGCGGTTTTTGGTGCACAGAAACATGTTATTGGGACCCAAATGGACCATTTAATAGGGTATAGTTGAAAATAAAAGGTTTAATTCAGAAAACCGTTCATCCATCCTCTCGGAGAGGTGCGCAGGCGATACAAGGGGAAAGAAAAGAAATCTTCCTCCTGGGCCTTGGATGCGTAAGGCCGATTTTTTCCATACTGAAGTAGTTGTTAATTTGATATGTGGTATTCAGTAGCAGATAGGATTAAGGATCGTAAGATTGTTGGGAAAGGCGCGGTGGCCTTACACAACTCAAGTCCGTGACCCCAAAGGTCGCCTGCATAACGACGTTCGAACGCCGCCGTCTTTTCGATCTAATTTTCGTACAAAAAAACGTGAATTGGAATTTCAAATTAGTTATTTTGAAAGGGTGACGCCCAACATTCTCATTGGTAACAATTTCATGCATTTCGTAGGATTGCAGAGTTGGAAATAAGACCCTGCCTTGGGGGAGCCCAATTTGCGATTAGTTGCCCAAACTGGCAAGCCTGCCCCAAATATTTCTGAGTCGAGTTGCTTTTTGGGTTATTTGTTGCTGATTGGAGTACTTTTGATGTGCCCAAATCAGAAGTGGGAACCCTAACCTCTCTTCCAATATTTCTGAACTTGATTTCCAGATTGGACGACTTTTCGCATATTGGGTATACTTGTAATGAAGGCCAATTTTCAATAAATCTTCCGTCCAGGCAACCCATGGATGCTTGATTTGTCACTTGAGGTAGGGACTTCAAAATTAGCCCTATTAGAATTTGAAAAACTGTCTAAAATTACATTTTGATTTTCGAGATATATTTTTTGTCGATTTTTTCCTTTCAAATTCCATCTTGGTATGTACAATGCATGTTCTTGAGTCTTAATTATCCAGGAAGAGTAAAATTTAATGTCCGAAAATGGATCATTTTAACAGGCAGATAATTTATACAAAAATTTAAATTCCAGGGTCAACGAGAACACATCCTTCCTAAATATTGCACTTGGTGAAACCTAATGATCGAGATTTTATCCCTCAAGCGACATTTTATGTAATTTGTTCGCTTTTCAACGATGATCGTGTCTTAAGATAGAAGAACGTAAGATTTCATTCAAACTGGAGCGTTCACGATAATCATGATTCATGACTTTTCAGTCTTTACTTCCTAGCTCTCAGAACAAAAACGAACAAGAATATTATGAAAAAAGAAATTTTTTTTTATTTGACAGAGGGCAAAGTTAAAATGTTACGACACTGCCAGGACCTTTAGCGACTAACATCGATGACCTTTCACGTTTGAGTGGGACCGACAGATCTATCTATAGACCGCAAGGACAATTAAAATATTTATTGGCAAACTTAGTCCAAAAAGATGAGCTGATGTGTCAGAAAATGTGGTATGGAGCAGGAACTATACAATATTCTCAAAAATTCGGGCTCTACAGACCTCTCTGCTAACCCGAAAACCCCCTCCCACTTTGATCTTAGCCAAAAGGCCGAAAAGCGACAAAAACCCTGCTAATGAGCTACAAAAACCCTTCTTAGAAGAACCCTACTTCCCTTACCTCCCCGACCTATCACGTCCTCCACCTTCCCAACCATACGCACCCTCCCCAACCCTCTCCTATCACCAAACTTCCACCACCTCCCCCCCCATCATCCCATCACCTCCCCTACCCTCCTCAACCCTATCCCCGACCCATCACGTCCTCCACCTTCCAAAACCATACCCACCCTCCCCAACCTACCTCTCTCTTATCACCAAACTTCCACCACCTACCCCCCCATCATCCCATCACCTCCCCTACCCCCCTCAACCCTATCCCCGACCCATCCCGTCATCCACCTTCCCAAACCATACCCACCCTCCCCAACCTTCCTCTCTCCTATCACCAAACTTCCACCCCCCCCCCTAATCATCACATCACCTACCCTCCTCATCCCATCACCTCCCCTACCCTCCTCATCCCATCACCTCCCCTACCCTCCTCAACCCTATCCCCGACCCATCACGTCCTCCACCTTCCCAAACCATATACACTCTCCCAAACCTTCCTCTCTCCTATCACCAAACTTCCACCACTCCTCCCCCAATCATCCCATCACCTCCCCCTCCTCATCCCATCACCTCCCCTACCCTCCTCAACCCTATCCCCGACCCATCACATCCTCCACCTTCCCAAACCTTATACACCCTCCCCAACCTTCCTCTCTCCTATCAACAAATTTCCACCACTTCCCCCCCCAATCATCCCATCACCTCCCCTACCCTCCTCAACCCTACCCGCACCTTTTTCTTTACCTGCTTTCCTTTAGAATTCCGCTAAAACTCAGAAAATTGAACTCGGGCTCCTTCTTCTCCTGTCACTTATGACTCGGATCAACCAAAGCCAAAAAGGAGACCCTGAATTGTAGGATTTTGCACCTCTTTTTGTCTAAATCAACAAAACGGCTTCATTGGACTCTTTTTTGTAAAAAATTCGGTGGCACCACGAAAATATACACAAAATCGACCAAAAAACACTAAAAATCCTAACCAACCATCTTTTTACGGCCATAAAATAAAATTGCTATTTGTGCAATTACGTTGGAAAAACGCACGCCAGGCTATTTCCTCCCTAGAGCTTCTAATAACAATAATTTAAAGATCGAAGACAAAGAAAAGGAGCTTTTAACGGTGGGGGAGGCTGGGTCGCGACTTGCGTTCCATGGAAGGGCGTTTGAAAAATGAAAAGGAGAGTGCTTGCCCCGAGAACAGTCTGTGCCAACCAACGACACGCTACTTGGAGAACAAAATTATACTCCCGAACATGTTTTCTGCATGATTTAAAACCGCAATCTTAAAATGGGTAGGTGATTTTTATTTTCATCGATGCCATTAATCAAATTCTCTTCCTTGTTTCACCAAACTTTCTGCATTCTTATGTTAATGAGCAGTCATTTCGAGATGTAATCGTCGTATCAATGATGATCCTCTTGATTCCGAAGGAGGTATTCGTCACTCCCTGTTTAAAGGCCTATATCCGTGATCGGGATGCTCTGGGATCTCAAAAATATAGGGTGTTCCTTCCCATTTCTCAAAGAACTGATTGTCCGGCGAAATTTTTTCAAGGCTTAAGTTCTTCCTTGGCTATCGGAATGTGCCTTCAAACGAGGGTCTTTTTTGAAACCTTGTACTCGATTCGTGATATTTGTTCTAATAAGGAACCAGTTAAAATGAACCAAATTGATGAGAAAAGTTTAGGATTTATGATATAAAGGAGAGCATCTTAATGTCTTTGCTTGTTATGAAATGTGTATTGTGCTATTTGAGCCCGTTACTTCACAAGCGAAACAATGGAGACCATACTCGAGTCCCGACACGATTTTTGACTGAACAATAAAGATTCATTAACTTTTCTCATGGGCTTAAAAAAGTGATATAACACGTCTTTACTAATTTTTCATCACTTTCTGAAATGGGACGAAAGCTTGGAAATTCGTGAGGTTCGAGGCCATGAAAAGCGTCGTGCGGTAAAAGGTGTTCACGAAAAGGGCCTTTTCTGTCGCTGGATCTTTTGTTGCAAAATTTGTTGAAACTCGGGAATTAGGAGCTTAAGATCTTAAGGAAGTTTGAGTCGTCCTTGAAAAATGGAGCGATTCTAGAATCGTGCCCAGGTCACGTGGGTCAAGGAGGTCTGCAAACTTTCTTTCCTACGCATTAAATGCTACCTCTTTTCAATTTATCGCAACATGTCTTTTTGAGAAAAAAAAATCGTTTTGTCTTTTTGATTGCGGCTAATAAAATTGATGCAATTATTTTAATATTTTGGGTTTATCGCAACGAATTATGTAACCAAGTATTGCCAGATTATTGCTTTTTTTTATTAAGAAATGTTCTATTTTCAGGTAAGACCGAGGAAATCTACACGGTGCATGTGAAGAGTCGGTCTGACCCAAACCACAAATACCCATCAGAGAGGGCATATTCGTCTTCGACCACCGGAGGTCTTGCCATCACTCATCTCTTTTTAAGCTTCCTGGGTGGAGCGCTTTCTTCCGCTATTTTCTCCAATACGGGAGAGCTAATCGGAGGAGCGACGCTGGTCACAAGCGGCCTTATAAGCGGAACGACGGGGATTTTCGCGTGGAAAAAATGGTACATAGACCGTTACGTGCGTTGGTTTTTTTCGGCTTCGTTGGTCTCTTTGTTCGCCTCTTGTTTTAGTGCGTCGTTGACAATTTATTGCCTTCTGTGTCCGTCATTAGAAAAAGACTATTTTCTTAAAATTAGTGAAAGTGAAGTTTCTTCAGAGACGGTCCCGCTCGTCAAAGAGTTTCATGTACACATGATCTTGACATCTTTTATGGAAGCGTTGATCTCAGTCATCTCGATCAAAGTTGCCTGGAAAGGCGTTAAAAACAGCTATAGGAAGAAGGCGATCGTGCCGGTGAGGACGGACGGCGTCGGAGGAAATCCGGAGACTCCGGATATTTTGGAAAACCACACAAGTTCGAAAGATGCGAACTACTCGAACGTTATGAAAGAGCTCTACAGACTTCAGAAGACTTTACCTGAGGACACTGTCGGAAATCGGGTTCTGAGCGGCATTTGCGAGAAGAAGGGAAACGGTGGACTTCCTTTGCCTGAAAGCCAAAAAGAATACAGAGAAAGAATGGAGAAATTCTTATCCTCGAATCACGAGTGTTGACTAGTCCTCTTTTTCAGGTCATTAGCATAACCAGGCGCGAATGTGCAGAAGAGCATCATCTCGAAAACTGCTGAATCGCCCATTTTCGTGCGCCCGGTGCTAGGCAACACCTCTGACTTCAGCCCCTGGTTGCATTCTTTGAAAAACTTCTCATTTTGCCAAAATTTTTTATTAATCAAACAATTAGTGTATACTGACAAATTGTGAAATTCGTTGAATTTGTAGAATAATAAAATGGCAATTTCTTTAAACTAGAATTATTTTGTCTCCCCTATACCATTATTCGATCCATGCCATTGCTGGAGAGTCCGCTTTGGTGTTGAACATGCTCATAACTTTTCCGAAGACGTTCGGAAATTTTTCTTTTATTTTCTCTTCAACGTGTTGATGCAAGAAGTGTTCATGACCTATAAAAACTATAAAATTCATTATTTCCGATGTTTAATGACCTGGATTGCTTCCGATAGTTTTGACCTGGTGGATGTCAATATGGTTCTCTCCTATGGCATTGAGTGCAGAAACTGCTCGTGAAACTCCGGCGCCTCGGTGTCTAAAACAAGCATGAATGGAAATCTCAGGTCAAAAACTTACCTTATCAAATGTTCGGCCAAGTCAGCTCCCACTAGCTCTTCTTCCATGCTCATCCTTATGGGAACGATTTTGTTGATAAACTGATAAAATTATGAGGAGGAAAATAATGAGACATTTTACCCAGAGAATGATTATAGAGCAAAAGAAGCTATAGGTTCCTAGGCAAAGGGCCGCTAAGCTTTGAACACCTAGAAGATAAGGGTCTCCGTTTAGGAAGAGTCCTTTTCGTCCACTGGTTGTTCTCAAAGGGTATGGATCGTCTGCAAAAAGGCCAACTGCGATGACACCCCAAATCCCTGAAACGCCTAAAAACATCATTCAATTTGCGAGTGTCTAATAGTTGGGACACACCGTGAACTGCAGTAGCCCCTACAGGATCGTCGACTTTAATTTTGTCAATAAGCGGTGTAAACAAGCTCGTCAAACATCCGCCAATCAATCCAATAATAAACGCATGCCATGATGAATATAAAAAGCATCCCGCTAAAAAAAAGGCTAAAGATGACTAATTTTGATTGTACTAACCCGTCACAGCCACCAAAGATCCCAAAACGCTGTTGATAATATCGAGAATGTACGCTTTACCTTTGTTGAGGTAAAGTGTGTAAACGAGGCCGAAAAGTCCACCTCCGAATGAAGAGACCATTGTCATAACAGCAGCTTTGGCCGCATACGCCCATTTTTGTCCTTCAACTCCGTAAGTGCTTGAAAGATTTTTAGTTGAACGGCTTAAATAAATACGAACCTTCCGCTGTTAAAAGCGAGCCAACCCCACCATAAAACGAACAACCCCATGGCGCAATTTACAGGCGTTCCCAGAGGGAGTGCTGTCTCGCCCATGTCGTATCTTCCTAGACGAGGTCCGAGCATCATAGCCGAAGCCAATGCTACAACTTTAATGTTGATCTTATTGTTCAAAACTGAGGCTTACCGGATGCTCCGCCTACTAAATGCACTGGTCCACTCCCTGCTATATCTACAGCACCTAAAGTCTTCAAAAATCCATGACCACCCCAAATCCAACCAGCAGGTACGCAGTACACAACAGTATTCATAAACGAATAAATACAATAAGCTTTAAAATTACACCTGAAAAGACATTTTAATGGCGCTTTTGTTGAGGAAATGTCGATGTAGGTAAAACCACGATCGCTCGTCGCTGGATAGGGATAGAAAGGACACATCCAAAGTGGTGTCCGTCGATGTTTCTTTGGTATGGTACCTACGGCTACCTAGTCTAGGAAAAAATATGGTTTTCTGAGGAACCACTTCGATGCTAATCCCTCACCGGTAACCATGGTAACCATTTATTTCCTATGTGCCTTCCTGGACTAAAGCTGCCGAGTTCCTGGACTCCACCACACTCTCGACGAGCGAACCAGGACATCGATGAGAATTACTTGATGATGAGAATATTACCTTTCTGCCATTGCCCCAGAAACGATTGTTGTGGCCGTGGTCGCAAACGATAGCTGGAAAAGGAATGCAGTGAATTTGGCTCCCATGGCACGATCGGTGGGAGCTGCGTCGAAGAAGAAGTCCCCGAAGGCGAAAAACGGGCATGTCCAGTAAGTCCCGAAAGAAAGCCCGTATCCGAACGCCCAATAAGTCACTCCTCCCACGAATATATCAGACACGTTTTTCATCATTATGTTCATCTCGTTCTTCCTTGAAACGCATCCAGATTCCAACATTCCAAAACCTGAAGAGAAAAATTTTGTCAGACGGCGTGCTTAGATTGGAAACAACGTGGTTGCCCCTATTGGGCGCCAATACTACCCATCACCTCCCCCTACCTCCCATCACTTCCCATTACCTCCTCTACCCTTCCTCAACCTACCCCACCTTCTGGAATCCCCACTAAGTTCTTATTAAAATCTTATACCCGTTTGCATAGTAAAAATGATAAAAGCCGCTGTCATAATCCAATTAGCATCTTCATCGTCGATATCGTAAATATCCGGAAGATGTACATAGTGATGCGTTCTTGTCGCATTTTCATCAGAATCGTTTGACATTGTGAAAGCTACTGAAATGAAGCATTTAAAAAATCGAACATTTTAGACTGAACAAGACAGAATAATTTAGTACACGAAAATCCTTTTCAAAGAGAAACGAGGGATTTAAAATCGCTTATTTATAAATTAAAAGGCCAAAAGCCCTTGAAGGATTTTCGATCGTCTTAAAAATTTAAGAATCTGAGCCTTGAAAAGTCAGGCTCAAAGTAATAGCAATTTTGCATGGCGGGGCGGAACGCTACCGCGTTCCTGGATCAAAATATATTCGTGAAGAACAATCGTTTAGAAGTAAATCATATCGGTATGATCGGCATTTTCACTTTCTATTACAATGGGGTCACTTTAAATTGTCTTGAGAATAAAATTAAAGAAAGTGCAATTTTTATCCTTTCTTTGATACTTTTTGACTAATCGAATTTTTTTCTAACAAAATCGGTCCACCGGTTCATGAGGTTTCAACTTCGAAAAATTAGACAAACATCAACAGCAGCGTTATTTGGCTTCAAATATTAGAAACGATATCTAAAATACCTCGAAGGAAACTATCAGGAAATGTTCGAACAAAATTTTTCATGTAGATCGTTTAAAAAAAAATAAAAATCCGCTAAAAAATTTTTTATTTTATTTCCTTGCCTGACTTCCGAACGACATGAAAGTTGAAAAAAAATTCTGCTGCGTTCACCTAAAATGTGATTTCTCACCTTACTATTTCTTTAAAGAGTACTTGTCTGGAGCTTACCCAGACCGAACTTCCATTAAAATGACAAAGAGTGGGCCAAGGCAAAAGTGACTATTTCTAAAGAGTAATTCTTGTCAAAAAAATTATGAAAATTTGCCTAAAAATAGCTCGTCCAGAAAGGTTGAAAATCAGTTCAAAATTGGTTTTAAAAAAAATCTATTTATCTAATTAATCTATGCATTTCTTCCTCGAAAAAGGTTCCAAGTTTTCGTCAAAAACCTCGAAATCAACATTTATGAAGCCTAATTTTCGTCAAAAACCTCGTAATCGACATTTAAAAAGCCTGATTTTCGTCAAAAAAAACCTCATAATCAACATTTATAAATTCATATTTTGGTGAAAACCTCAAAATCAACATTTGTAAAGCTTGATTTTCGTCAAAAACCTCGTAATCAACATTTATGAAGCCTAATTTTTGTCAAAATCAACATTTTTAAAACCAAATTTTCGTCAAAAAACCTCAAAATCAACATTTGTATAGCCAAATTTTCGTTAAAAACCTCAAAATCAACATTCGTAAAGCCTGATTTTCGTCAAAAACCTTGAAATTAACATTTATGAAGACTAATTTTCGTCAAAAAAACCTCAAAATCAACATTTTATATAGCCAAATTTTCGTGAAAAACCTCAAAATCAACATTTGTGAAGCCAAATATTCGTCAAAAACCTCAAAATCAATATTTTTAAAGCCTAATTTTCGTCAAAATCATAATTTTATTTAAAAAAAAATTAAAACAAACCACAAACCTCAAAATCACATTTTTGATGTCTAATTTTCGTCAAAAACCTCGTAATCGACATTTAAAAAGCCTGATTTTCGTCAAAAAAACCTCATAATCAACATTTATAAATTCATATTTTGGTGAAAACCTCAAAATCAACATTTGTAAAGCCTGATTTTCGTCAAAAACCTCGTAATCAACATTTATGAAGCCTAATTTTTGTCAAAATCAACATTTTTAAAACCAAATTTTCGTCAAAAAACCTCAAAATCAACATTTGTACAGCATAATTTTCGTTAAAAACCTCAAATTCAACATTTGTAAAGCCAAATTTTCGTCAAAAACCTTGAAATCAACATTTATGAAGCCTAATTTTCGTCAAAATCAACATTTTTAAAGCCAAATTTTCGTCAAAATCAACATTTTTAAAGCCAAATTTTGGTGAAAACCTCAAAATCAACATTCGTAAAGCCTGATTTTCGTCAAAAACCTTGAAATCAACATTTATGAAGACTAATTTTCGTCAAAATTATCATTTTTAAAACCTAATTTTCGTCAAAAAAAAACCTCAAAATCAACATTTTATATAGCCAAATTTTCGTGAAAAACATCAAAATCAACATTTGTGAAGCCAAATATTCGTCAAAAACCTCAAAATCAACATTTTTAAAGCCTAATTTTCGTCAAAATCATAATTTTCTTTTTAAGAAAAAAAAACACATTTTCGATGTCTAATTTTCGTCCATAAACCTCAAAATTAACATTTATAAAGCCAAATTATCGACAAAAACCTCAAAATCGACATTTATAAATGCCTAATTTTCGTCAAAAAACCTCAAAATCAACTTTAAATTGACAATTTTTCGTCGAAAACCTCCAAATTATGGTTATAAGAGAAAAATTTTTTTGTCAAAAAATCTCAAAATCAACGTTTTATGTGCAATTTCTTTTATCAAAAACCTCAAAATCAACATTTTAAAACCCAAATTTCCTTGAAAAACCTCTCTTCAGAACAACTGTGAAAAAGTTAGGGAACCTCTGTCCTAGTCAAATCGAAAGGTTCATAAATCATAATCATCCTTATAACGAACTTTTCTTTTCTCGAAAAACGTTGAAAATCTGCCTAAAAAGGTCTTTACCTTTCAGCAAAGGCTCAAAATCTATTAAAAAGTGGGTTTCTTGTCAAAAAGGTTGAAAAATCTTCCTTCTCGAACTAGTTTTTCGACTATTCCCAACTATTCGATTCGTAGATTAGGAAATATCTCGAAAACTGCTGGAGTTTTTTTTTTCTTTCTTTTCTGGGAAAGCTTTCTAAAATAGTCTAACACGATGCTTCATTCAAATGTCTAATTAAAGGCCGAAAAATGAAAATGAGAGCAACCCTATCGTAGAAAATCGAGCGAAAATATTTAAAAGAAAAGTGCCCTAAATTCGAGAAACTACCGTTAAAATGGGGTGGCTAGTCCATATAAATACCCCAGAGAGGGTTGATATCATCAATTCACTTTCGTCAACCGAACCAAACGGATACAGCCCTCAACACAAATGGTAAATTTGTTCAATATTTAATAGATTTTAAACGTTTTTTATTGCAGGATCGCTTTGGAGTTTTGTTCGCCCTCTTTGGGTTGGTAGCATTGTGTATGGGAGATGCTTCATATTCACAAGATGCATCGGCCACAAATTATCAAGGGAACTTCATTTCAGCACCGTATCCTGCAGCAGTGGCAGCAGCTCATTCGCAGCAACCTCAACCTTATACGAAATACGAGGAACCTCAAGGCTTCAGCGTACAGTCCGGATATGAAGGATACCTCATTCCTTCCGAGCCACCATTTTCATTTTCCGACTTCCTTCGTACTGCTGGTGCTTTGACCGTTTTCCCTCCGTTTACCAAACTCGGATGGAAAATCGGATTAAAAGTCGGACTCTGGGGACTCGCTTTGTTGTCTCTTTTCTTCGTAGGATCACTCTTCACTACCGCAGTCTGCTCATTTACTCCTCTCTGTTCCATCTCTTTCCTCGGCTTGAAAGGACTCAAAGGACTCAAAATCTTCAAAGGATTCAAAGGAGTCGACAAAGAATCCGTAAGATCATTCATGACCGAAGAACGCATCCAATATGCAACCAAATTCTTACACGACGCCATCGAAAAATTCTCCGCCCTCAACAAAAAGGATGATAAAAAAGATTAATTTCTAGTCTATATTATTTATTTATTTAAATAAAATTTTTACAAAAATTACTCGATTTAAAGTTTGTTTTACCCAAGAATACTTTAAAAAGGACATTTAAACAATGAAATTTACAAATTTTAAAAATAAGAAGTTATTGATTCGTAGGATGTTCCATTCCTCTCGGATACCGTTTTCTAAATGCGTCTTTGAGTTCTGGGTCGACTAAACGGACTCCTTCCACTTGATTTCCAAGAGTAATCCTAAAACAAATAACCAGGTTAAAATAGAAGAATAGTCATAGAAAAGGTTCAAAATTGCTCTTTGGAACTTAAGGCTTGAAAACTGAATAAACGAGCCTAGAACTCCTCTTTTCGAAAAAAATTTGGTTCAAAATATTCCAAAAAGGGAAACTTATTTAAATCTGGGTAAAGAGAGTGATCAAGTTACAAAATTGTAAAAATATTGACTTCCTGGGACGGGGGCGGACTGGGACCTTAGGGTGTGGGTGGGTTTTCAGTTAAGGGGGCGCCCGTGGAGCAGAAAATTGCTATTTTCTGGAAAAATTAGGAAGTAAATTTTTCAATTCTGAAAATTAGGCATTTATAACTGCTGATTTTGAGGTTTTTGACGAAAATTTGGCTTATTAAATGTCGATTTTGAGGTTTTTGGAACAAAATTAGGCTTCATAAATGTTGATTTCGAGGTTTTTTGAACAAAATTGGGCTTTACAAATGTTGGTTTTGAGGTTTTTCACGAAGATTTGGCTTTATAAATGTTGATTATGAGGTTTTTGGACGAAAATTAGGCTTCATAAATGTTGATTTCGAGGTTTTTTGAACAAAATTAGGCTTCACAAATATTGATTTTTAGGTTTTTGACAAAAATTTGGCTTTATAAATTTTGATTTTGAGAGTTTTTTGACGAAAATTAGGCTTTTTAAATGTTGATTTCGACGTTTTTTTGACGAAAATTAGGCTTTACAAATGTTGATTACGAGGTTTTTGGACGAAAATTAGGCTTCATATATGTTGATTTCGAGGTTTTTTGACCAAAATTAGGCTTTACAAATATTGATTTTTAGGTTTTTGACGAAAATTTGGCTTTAAAATGTCGATTTTGAGGTGACGAAAATAAGTCTTCATAAATATTGATTTCCAGGTTTTTTTTGACGAAAATTAGGCTTTACAAATGTTGATTTCCAGGTTTTTCACGAATTTTTGGGGATATTTGCCGAAAACTTGAGCTTGCCCACGCCCCCCCTGGGGACAGCTTACGCCCCCTAGTTTGGGAACCACTGAGCAAAAATACCTAAGGCTAAAATTAAAAAAAATTACCCTGCGCCTCTATGTATTCTAGGGGGGCCTGGGTGGGTTCTGTCCCCCCCCCCCCCGGGCCAGTCCGCCCCTGTCCTGGGACCCTAAGGCACTTACCAGTTAGGTTGAACATTATGTGGCCTTCCAAACAATTCGATTTTTCTCGTTCCAGGCGAAAGGCGCTCAATAATTCCATAAATTTCGTCCGGTTTATGACTTGTCGCACGAACTTCAGCGACGATGACATCACAATCTAATCCACGGTTTAAATGGCTCACAGAACCTTTTTTCCCGACAAGGCAATGCTCTTTTCCATGGTTGAGCCAATGTCCGGTCCTCCCAGTCCTGATTATACGCTGCAGTTGATTCGTCTTCACCCAAATAAGCTCATCGACACGTTCGTAACCCCAAAGCTGAAGACATTCCCTTCCTAATTCCATCGCTCTAAAAACAAATTGAAGAAAAGTTCCAAACTGTAAATTTCTACCTTCCGGTGACCCATAAAAATATGACGCCATCGTCTTGCAGCGCTGGAACTCCAAGTTGCCTCATTTCATCATCAGACATCGTCCCGTAAGGAAGTTCCATATGTATATCCCATGGAGGGTCAGCCATAATAACAGCAAATTTACCTTTAACAAATTCAAGATGCGCCAGATAGAGTAAACCGGCAGTTTTTTGGCCAGATAGTGAATTAGGAAAGACCCAAACTACTTCATGCATTGATAGAATGGGAAAACTTTCAAAATTCATCATTCTCTCAACCCTATTTTTGACCCCCAGGCTACAAAATATGAACATTCTAGATGCTATTCTAGCTGGCACACTCTTGAATTGAAAACAAACCTAAAACTGTCATATCTAAATATCTAAGATCACACTGTATCCATTGGGGAGGGTATAAAATCGTTTTATCGGTTAACATGCGGCCTTCTTCTTTTGAAATTCTTTCTTTTTGTACGGGAGCGCCGTCTACTTCATAGTGGACATATCTAAATAAATAAATTTAAAAAATTTGAATTATTTTAATGTCTATGATACTTACTTACAAGTATCCATGTGAAAGCAAGTGTTCAAAAACGAGCAATCACCTAAAGACTCGTCTGTATGTTTTTGAATAATTTTTTTAAAATGCAATTTACTACAATGCGTCCCTTTATTTTCTTTTGTACAATCAGCACGAGTTCCGTGGGCGCAGAATTGTGTGACTTGAGCACCGTTCGACCTAAAACGTTCAGCCAAAGACCTTTCTTTGGCCGTCGGCTTGCTTAAAAGTTCTAAAATTTCTTCTCCGACACGTTTGCTCTCCTTTTCTTTAGTGGACGGCATCGATAGCAAAGACTAAACAAAAGATAATAAACAAAAAGTTAAGATTTTCTCAAAATACCATTATGTCGTTTGTCTTTTTTCCAACTTTTTTGTCGTCTTTTTCGACAATTTTAGGCTGCTTTATAACAGGTTCATCTGATACATCTGGCTCGGCTAAAAAATGTGCAATAAAATAAATAAAAAGTTGGGCTGGACTACATACTTGAGGGTTTTCTTTTGTCTTCGATTTCACTCGTGACTTCGTTGATCATTGCCTGGAGTTTGACATGTTCTGCAGACGTGACTACAAGTCCTTCAGAATTAGCCTCCACACTAAAAAGAACAATAAAACTCAGATTTTTGGCCTAAAGAGGATCTTACAGGGAAAAAAGGGTCCAAACTAGTCTAAAAGGGGACCATACCTAAATCAGCTTTTTGTGGTCCTAATATCTTAAAAAGGGTCCAAAAAAATTAAAAAGCGTCCAAAAAAGCTAGAGAATGGGACTAAACCAATCTAACAGAGGTCCAAACCGGTCTAATATGGGTCCAAACCGGTCTATGATGGGTCCAAAACAGGCTAAAATGGGTCCAAACCAATCTAAAACGGCCCAAACCAGTTTAGTAGGGGTCCAAACCAGTCTATAAGGGGTCCTGACCAGTCTAAAATGGGTCCAGACCAATCTAAAAGGGGTCCAAACCAGTCTAAAAGGGGTCCAAACCAGTCTAAAAAGGGGTCCAAAACTTCTAAAAGGGGTCAAAACCATTCTAGAAGTGGTCCTAACCAATCTAAAAAGGGGTCAAACCAATCTAAAAGGCCCAAACCAGTCTAACAAGGGGTCCAAACCAATCTAAAACGGCCCAAACCAGTGTAAAAGGGGCCCGGACCAATCTAACATTGGTCCAGACTGTCTAAAATGGGTCCAAATCAGTCTAAAAGGGGTCCAAACCAGTCTAGAATTGATCCAGACAGTCTAAAATGGGTCCAAGCCAGTCTTAAAGGGGTCCAAACCAGTCTAAAAGAGGTCCAAACCAATATAAAAGGGGTCCAAACCAGTCTAAAAGAGGTCCAAACCAATATAAAAGGGGTCCAAACCAGTCTAAAAGAGGTCCAAACCAATATAAAAGGGGTCCAAACCAGTCTAAAAGAGGTCCAAACCAATATAAAAGGGGTCCAAACCAGTCTAAAATGGGACCGAGCCAGTCTAAAAGAGGTCCAAACCAATATAAAAAGGGGTCCAAACCAGTCTAAAATGGGACCGAGCCAGTCTAAAAGAGGTCCAAACCAATATAAAAAGTGGTCCAAACCAGTCTAAAAAGAGGTCAAAACAATCTAAAACGGCCCAAACCAGTGTAAAATGGGTCTGGACACATCTAAAATTGGTCCAGACAGTCTAAAATGGGTCCAAGCCAGTCTAAAAGGGGTCCAAACCAGTCTAGAAGGGGTCAAAACCAGTCTAGAAGTGGTCAAAACTAGTCTAAAAAGGGTCCAAACCAGTCTAAAGGGGTTCCAAACCAGTCTAAAACGGCCCAAACCAATATAAAAAGGGGTCCAAACCAGTCTAAAATGGGTCCAAGCCAGTCTAAAAGGGGTCCAAACCAGTCTAGAAGTGGTCCAAACCATTTTAAAAAGGGGTCCAAACCAGTCTAAAATGGGTCCAAACCCAGTCTAAAATGGGTCCAACCCAGTCTAAAAAGGGGCCCAAACCAATATAAAAAGGAGTAGTCCAAACCAGTCTAAAACGTCCCCAGCCAACACCTTTTCAAACTAGTCTAGGAAAGCTAGAACTTTTACCAAATAAGACGCTGAGTAGAAAATTTCTGGAGGGCATTCTCGAGAGTTTCTTCGGTAACGTTTCGGCCCAACTTTTTGTTAAGGAGAGACCCAATATGAATCGCATTTGATGGCAAGTTGGGTGAAATCTCGCATAAGATTTCCAGAAGGCATTTTTCTAGTTGAAAGTCAATTTTACTTTCAGCTCCTTCCTCTCCATCTAAAAAAGTGCCATACAACATAACCAAACTCAAAACGAAGACAAATACCTTTATTTGAGGAACTCTGCGCTGTCGAACTCTCGTTCAAAGTAATGCCACTTTCTAAAAATCAAAAAATGCTCGAAAAGATCAAAATTTCTTTAAATTTTACCCACCGGAATTGAGAATATCAAGTCTTTCTTTTTTCCTTTTTTGCAGCTTTTCTCTTAAGCTATTCCTTTTAGTTTTGATGGCTTGAATTTCTTGCCAGGCATCAGATTCCGACATTTTTAACTAATTTCCTGAAAAGTTTTAAGTTCCTTGTTATGGTTTTTAAAAAAATTTCTGTTTGACAGAATTTATATTTTTTTGTTTTATATAACAGTTTTATAACCTCTTCCAGAAGGTTGGCAACATTGAACTAAATAATTTGTTGATTTTTAATTTTATTTGATATTTATAACTTCGATAGTTACTAATTTGTTTTATTTTTACATTCAAAAGGACTTTTTAATAATTAATTTAACTCATAAACGTTTTATTAAGAAAAACAAATTTCCCTTTTTATTCTGGCAACACTGATTTCGCCCAAAAGCTAACCTGACTCGTGGATTACAAAAATCGTTGTTTTTCTATGAATTCTTCCCGAATGTGATTTTTGTATCCAGTATTATTTCGTTGATCTTTCATTGTTTTTAATAATTAAAAATGTCGGCTTTTCCGGGCTCTATCGCTTTTGACGAATACGGAAGACCGTTTATTATTCTCAAAGACGAAGACAAGCAGAAAAGACTTACCGGCACCGATGCAGTCAAGGTAACCGACTATCGTTTGCTTAATTTTTAACCATTTATTGTTAGAAAAGTAATATAAATGCATAATATTTTCTTTATTTACTCATTTTATGTGCATTTTCTAGGTGTTTTCGTTAAATTGGATTTTTCGTTTTTACGAAAAGAGCCCTTTTGTGCACACATGTTCGTGGTTGTCTTTTGCCCATTTCTTTGTTATTGCTATTCCTATTATGTTGAATTGTACATCGTTGTAAATTTTATGATTTTTGCATCCTCCGGTGAAAGGCTAATGGCCACTGGATGATCCTTGGAGGTCCATAACCATTTCATATTTAGAAAACTTCATCTTTTCCACCCTTGTTGCGTAATTTTCTGATGTACTATTTTGCATTGTCATTTCCTCATATGGTGGTGATCATGTTGGTATCAATCATGCAATTTATTACAAATCATGATTGCCATGGTAACTATCATGTATATTTTGGTAAATTCCAGATCCATCATGCAAATCATGGGCCACTTCCCCCCACTCTTTTCATATGACGTTCCCTATAGCCAAGACTCAACCCCTGGAGTCATTGCACCTAATTCATTGCTGTGCTACATAACTATTCTACCAACCTTTAATAAGTAATCTGCATAGAGAATTCCTGTGTCATAATTTATTATGATCTTAGGCCAGACACTATGCTATATTAAAAATCAAATATAATTTAATGCTCTTGTTTCTTTAATGATTACGAGTACTTTATTTTTGATTACAAAACTTATGATAGTAAATGTTTAGGATTCTTTTGCATAGAGAATTCCCAATGTCGCAAATGATGCGGCCATAGGTCCAGACACTGTGCTATAGAAATTTATCAAAGGAAGATTAGTGCTTTTTGAATTTTGACTTAGAAGGCTTATTTTGTTTCTTTGATTACAACCAAATTATGGGATTGGCCTAGATCGGTGGTTCTCAAACTGGAGGGCGCGCCCCCCTAGGGGGGTTGCAATTATTCCCAAGGGAAGCGCGTGGGCAAGCTCAAGTTCCCCCCCCCCAATATCCCAAAAAAGTTGTCAAAAACCCCAAAATCAACATTTGTAAAGCCTAATTTTGGTCCAAAAACCTCACAATCAACATTTATAAAGCCAATTTTGGTCAAAAACCTAATAATCAATATTTGTGACGCCTAATTTTGTTCAGAAAACCTCGAAATCAACATTTATGAAGCCTAATTTTCGTCCAAAAACCTCAAAATCAACCTTTATAAAGCCTAATTTTCGTGAAAAATCCAAAATCAACATTTGTAAAGCCTAATTTTCGTCAAAAAAACACGAAATTAACATTTATGAAGCCTAATTTTAGTCCAAAAACCTCAAAATCAACATTTTAAAAGCCAAATTTTCGTGAAAAACCTCAGAATCAACATTTGTAAAGCCTAATTTTGTTACTCGAAATCAACATTTGAAAGCCTATTTCGTGGGAAAACCTCAAAATCAACATTTATAAAGCCAAATTTTGTTCAAAAAAACCTCAAAATCAATATTTGTAAAGCCTAATTTTAGTCAAAAAACCTCAAAATCAACATTTATGAAGCCAAATTTTCGTAGAAAAACCCCAAAATCAACATTTGTAAAGCCTAATTTTTGTCAAAAAACCTCGAAATTAACATTTATGAAGCCTAATTTTCGTCCAAAAACCTCAAAATCAACATTCAAATAGCCAAATTTTCGTCAAAAACTTCTAAATCAACATTTGTAAAGGCAAATTTTCGTCAAAAAACCTCAAAATCAACTTTTATAAATGCCTTATTTTCGTCAAAAAACCTCAAAATCAACTTTAAATTGACTATTTTTAGTCCAAAACCTCCAAATCATGGTTTTTTGTCAAAAAAAAATCAAAATCAACGTTTTAAGTGGTTTTCTCTCTCTTCTCGAAAATCAACATTTAAAACCAGAGATGGGCGGATTCGTATTCGTAATCCGAATCCGAATCGGATTCACATCACCTTGAGTTGTGAATCCGAATACGAATCCGTTCGAGATTCGCGAGTTGTGAATCCGAATAGATTGGATTCGGATTCGTATCTATGAATCGGAATTTTCGAAACCTCCATCAAATGTAGAGCCTAATGTTCGTCCGAAAATCCAAAATCAAGTTTTTAAGAGCGATTTTTCGTTCATAACCTCAAGATCGAGTTTTAAGAGCCAAATTTTCGTCAAAATCCTCAAAATAAAATTTTAAAGCCAATTTTCGTCAAATACATCAAATCAACATTTGTAAAGAATAATTTTCGTCCAAAAACCCAAAATCGAGGTTTTAGAAACCATTTTACGTCAAAACCTCAAAATCAATGGTTGTAAGAGACAATTTTCGTCAAAAACTTCAAATCAAGATTTAAAGCCAATTTTTCGTCAAAAACCTCCCAATCAACATTTTAAAGATTAATTTTCGTCCAAAAACCCCAAATCAAGGTTTTTAAGGGCAAAGTTTTGAATATAACTTTGAGAAAAGTTGGTGAGGAAAGAAAAAGAAATTTTGGTTTTAAAATGTTGATTTTGAAATTTTTGGCAAAAGAATTGCGCTTACAACTTTGATTTTGAGATTTTATGACGAAAAATTGGCTCTTAAAACCACGATTTTGAGGTTTTTGACAAAATAATTTGCTTTTGAAAGTCGATTTGAAATTTTTTATTCGAAATTTGGCTTTAAAATGTCGATCTTGAGGTTTTTGACGAAAAACGGGCTCTTAAAACCATGATTTTGAAGTTTTTGACGAAAATTTGGCTCTTAAACCATTGATTTTGAGGTTTTGACGAAAAATGACTCTTAAAACCTTCATTTTCAGGTTTTTGGACGAAAATTGGGCTTTAAAAATGTTAATTTTTAGGTTTTTGACTAAAAATAGGCTTTAAAACTTGATTTTGAGGATTTTGACGAAAAATGGCTCTAAAACCTTCATTTTGAGGTTTTTGGACGAAAATTGGGCTTTACAAATATTAATTTTTAGTTTTTGACTAAAAATTGGCTTTAAACTTTATTTGAGGATTTTGACGAAAATGTGCTCTCAAAAACTTGATTTTGAGGTTTTGACGTAAAATGGCTCTTAAAAACCTCGATTTTGGGGTTTTTGGACGAAAATTAGGCTTTACAAATGTTGATTTTGATGTATTTTGACGAAAATTGGCTCTTAAAATGTTGATTTTGATGAAAAAATATCCTTAAAATGTGTGAATCCGAGTGTGAATCCAAACGGATTCGTAAATCCGAACGGATTCATAGATACGAATCCGAATCCGAACGGATTCGGATTCGGATTCACAACTCTAGGTGATGTGAATCCGATTCGGATTCGGATTTACGAATACGAATCCGCCCATCTCTGTTTAAAACCCAGATTTCCTTCAAAAACCTCAAAGTTAACATTTAATACATTATGTGGGCGCAAAGGTTTTCATTTGTTTAAAAAGGGGGCACACTGTGAAAAAGTTTAGGAACCTCTGGCCCAGATGTTGGTTAAGGTGTGGCCGAATGTGTTGCATTACCTGCAAATGGGAAATTTGATTTATTACAAGCTAGCTGTAAATACCTTTAATTTCGTGCATAGAGAATTCCCTATATCACTAATGTGGCTATAGGTCCAGACACTATGCTATATAAATTAATCCAAGAATATTGATGCGTTTCGAACAAAATTTCTAAAGGATTCTTTCTTTGATAACAGCAATTGGTTTAAGGGTTTTGTCCTACCAATCTAATACACTGGATCTTATTAATACTTGCCCATCGAATTACATTTGATGCTGCTAATATTTCCTTATCATCCTGAAAATCAAACACAGGGGATGTGTGAAGAAAGTGTCGGTTTTGTGCATAGAGAATTCCCTATATCATAATTCATTGTGGCTATAGGTCCAGACACTATGCGATATTACAAATCGAAGATATTTTTATGCTCTTTTTTTAATTTTTAATGGGCTTATTTTATCTTCGATGACACACACTAGAAGTCACTTTTTCTCCATCAAAAAATCGTTGATAAGTGGCTAAGCGTTTCTCCTAAAATGCCTATTTATCGATTACTGCTCTGTTAATTTAAAAAAAAACTTCGTTTACTTTTCAGAGCCATATCCAGTCTGCGAAATCAGTGGCCCGAATCGTTCGCACATCACTTGGGCCGAAAGGTCTCGACAAACTCTTGGTGTCTCAAGATGGTGACGTGATGGTGAGCAATGATGGAGCGACGATTATGAAGCAGATGGACCTCGATAACGAAATCGCCAAATTGATGGTTCAACTTTCCCAATCCCAAGATGATGAAATCGGCGACGGTACCACCGGTGTTGTCGGTAAGTCGATTAATGTAAATTTAACTCTAAATTTTACGTTTTCGCTAGTTTTGGCTGGAGCTTTGTTGGAACAAGCGGAGATTTTGATCGACAAAGGTATCCATCCTATCAGGATCGCTGACGGATTTGAATCCGCAGCGCAGTCCGCCATCGCCCATCTAGACACCATCTCGGACGAATTTCCCGTCGATGCGAAAAACTTAGAACCGCTAATCAAAACCGCAATGACCACCCTCGGCTCTAAAATGTAAACCAAATCACCCCTTCTAGACTCTTTCTATCAAAATTTTTAGCGTGAACAAATCTCATAGGCAGTTTGCCGAAATCGCCGTTGAGGCTGTCCTGTCTGTGGCAGACATGAAGACCAGAGATGTCAATTTCGAATTGATCAAAATTGACGGAAAAGTTGGCGGAAGATTAGAAGACACGATGATCGTCAGAGGGGTCGTCCTTGACAAAGACATGTCTCATCCTCAAATGCCCAAGGTAACTTTTTCCCCCACATTTTCCATCCTTAATTTTTCTTTTTTAGGTCCTCCGAGATGTCAAAATCGCTATTTTGACTTGCCCATTTGAACCTCCGAAGCCAAAAACCAAGCATAAGCTCGACGTCGGATCTGTAGAAGAGTATCACGCGTTGAGGAAATACGAAGCCGAAACATTTGAAAAAATGGTTTCACAGGTAAGATTTCATGACTTTAAATGCCCATAACTACCACAATTTTTGACCAATTGCGTCAATTTTTATACCATTGGAAAGCTGTTTTAAAGAGCTTTCCAACGGTATAAATATCAATAAAATCGATCAAAAATTAAGGGAGTTACGAACATTTAAATTAACCTTTCCAATGATGATCTTACTGCGCATTTGAATGTTCTCAGCAAGTTCTTGAGTCTTATAGATTCGAATGCTTTGAGAATTTCGTGAAAACCGTAGTTTTCAATCAGAGGATATTTAAAAAATTACTTTTTGATCATATTTTTTAGCTTTTGTAGATACTGTAGCTTTTGGTTTTAGGTTAAGGATGCTGGTGCTACGTTGGCTATTTGCCAATGGGGTTTCGACGATGAGGCCAATCATCTTTTGCTTAAAAAGGAATTGCCTGCTGTCCGTTGGGTCGGAGGACCTCTTATAGAGGTAAATTATTTTGCTTTTTTCCCTATTTTATTGTTTTTTAGTTGGTCGCCATAGCAACAGGAGGACGTATCGTTCCTCGATTTGAGGAGCTCTCGCCTGACAAACTTGGCAAAGCTGGTCTCGTCCGAGAAATCAGTTTTGGAACGACTAAAGATCGCATGCTTGTCATCGAAGAATGTGCCAATTCTCGCACAGTCACCATTTTCATTAGAGGATCTAATCAAATGGTAAAATAATTTTTTTAAATTTTTTTTTCTAAATGAATTTTTTAGATTGTGGATGAAGCTAAACGATCTATGCATGATGCTATCTGTGTCGTCAGAAATTTGGTTTGTGACAATAAGATTGTTTATGGAGGTGGAGCTTCTGAACTTTCGTGTTCTATCGCAGTTTCCAAAGAAGCTGATAAGGTTTGCTAGTAGTAGTTAATTTTTTATTGTAAAATTTTGCGGCAGATTTCAGGCATAGAACAATATGCATTCAGAGGTTTCGCTGAAGCTCTTGAAGCGATTCCGCTTGCCCTTTCTGAAAACGCCGGATTGTCTCCGATGAAAACTGTCACTGCGGTCAAAGCGGCCCAAATCAAAGAAAACAATCCAGCTCTTGGTGTAGACTGCATGGGAGCTAACACCAATGGTAACTTAACATTTGGAAAACCATTAAATTAATAATTCGTCTTTTTCAGATATGAAAGAACAACATGTTATTGAAACGGTTAAAAGTAAGAAACAACAGATCATGTTGGCGACTCAACTCGTAAAAATGATATTGAAAATCGATGACGTTCGTTCACCCAATGACCTTTATCTCGGCTAACTTCACACCTTCATCTCTTTGTCGCATTCAAATCTTAATTTTTGAGCTTTACACTAATTTCTTAAAAATAAAACTACTTATTTAATAAATTTTTGTTTTATTTATTTTGGTTTTTTGCCCTCATGATTATTTCTTTTCCCTTAATAGTTACGTTCTTCACTCTCCATTTCAAGGGGAACTTTTGGGTAAAACGAGAAGAGAAAAGAAAAAAACAAAGAAGATATGGAGACAAATTTCTTCTCTGATGACCTCTTGCACTGTCTTAATTACATTTTTTGGCCTTTGCCAACCAGTTAAGCCACCGGTAACTCTTTGATCCTGATGGGAGGTGGTGCCAGGTTGAGGAGGTGATGGGAGAGTGGGGATGGCAGGGGAGGTGGTTGAAGGTCGGGGAAGTGATGGGAGAGGGGTGGTTGTGGAAGTAATGGGAGAGAGGGAAGGCGGTGCAAGGTTGAGGAGGTGATGGAAGAGTGGGGATGGCAGGGGAGGTGGTGAGGAACGAGGAAGTGATGGGAAATGGAAGGTTGTGGAAGTAATGGGAGAGAGGGAAGGTGGTGTAAGGTTAAGGAGGTGATGGGAGAGAGGGGCGGTGGTGGAGGGTCGAGGAAGTGATGGGAAAGGGAAGGTTGTGGGAGAGAGGGAAGGTGGTGCAAGGTTGAGGAGGTGATGGGAGAGTGGGGCGGTGGTGGAGGGTCGAGTAAGTGATGGGAAAGGGAAGGTTGTGGAAGTAATGGGAGAGAGGGAAGGTGGTGCAGGGTTAAGGAGGTGATGGGAGAGAGGGGCGGTGGTGGAGGGTCGAGTAAGTGATGGGAAAGGGAAGGTTGTGGAAGTAATGGGAGAGAGGGAAGGTGGTGCAAGGTTGAGGAGGTGATGGGAGAGAGGGAAGGTGGTGCAAGGTTGAGGAGGTGATGGGAGAGTGGGGCGGTGGTGGAGGGTCGAGTAAGTGATGGGAGAGAGGTGAGGTGGTGGAAGTGATGCCCTGAGAGGGGAGGAGGCAAAAGTGATGGGAGAAAGGAAATGGTGGAAGTGATGGGAGAAAGGAGGTGGTGGAAGTGATGGGAGAGAGGGGAGGTGGTGGAAGTGATGACCAGAGAGGGGAGGTGGTGGAAGTGATGCCCAGAGAGGGGAGGTGATAGAAGGTAGAGCAAGTGATGAGTGGAGTGTAGGGGATGGTATGGGAGGTGATGGAAGGTTGGGGTAGGGTCTGATGATGGAGGACTCAAAATGTTTCGTCTTCTTCTCTTGGAAACGAAGAAAGGTATTCATAAAACAACATCAACCATAGAAAAAAACAATGTTTTTTTAATTTTTTTTTCTTTTTTTACAATCCATTTTAAATTCTTACAACAACAAAAGAGCTTGAAAAAATCAAAACGGAAAACCGAAAATCTGAAACTCTAAAATTCAAAATAAATAAATGAAACGTTTGTTGATGTGTGGAATGGTTGTTAAATGTTAACAAGACGAAAAAAGAGATTTCACAATTTTAATAATATGAAAAACATCGAAGGTACAAAACACCTCTAAACACATAAAAGATTCCAATGAAATTCACACTTGCATTCAACCCACACATAAGGCCTTTAAATTTTTCAAAAAAAAAAAAAACTTCCTCGACATATAGAAACTTGTGAGGAAGTCAGCTTTTCTCAAAGTGCTTATCTTATATAAAATTTTAAATTTAGGTACTTGGATGAAAATTAAAGTAACCTAATAACTCAAAAGAAAAAAAACTTATTAAAATAATAATTTAAAAATCTTTCTAAAAGCTATAAGTACCAATACTATTTTTTTATATTTTAATTTTTTATATAATACACATAATTATGAAATATATTTATTTTTTAGACGCATATTTATAACGTATTTATAAGGTAAAATCACCAGTGTTGGAGATCCTTTTAACAATTTTAGACGTTTAGAACGGTGAAATGAGGATGAACGAACAAAAAACAAAAAAAGAGCGGCTAACCTGAAAAAGGTGAAAAAATGAGTTTGCGGGAGGTTATATGGTGGAACGGTTACCGTAGACGAGACTAGGATAAGTGAAAAGATCTTTGTCCTTCTTTGGCTGCGATTCCGAGTTTTTCTTTCATTATCTCAATCGTCGTGTAGTCGGGAAGCTTGAGATAGTTTACGCAGGTCATCACAGAAGGTAGAAAGTCGTCGGCGTTCATGTTTCCGTCGATTGTTTTCCTCACGATTGTCAAAGGCGGCGTGAGGGCTTTGAATCCTGGAAAAGAAGAGAAAAATGCTCTTAGTAAATTTCAAGTGGTGGGGAGGTGAGAATGGTCAGGAGTAGTAGAGGTTAGAACATAGGGGGAAGTGATGGGAGGGTGGAGGATGGTCGTGGAGGGGAGGTGATAGAATTATGAGTGGGAGAAGGTTAAATCGATAAGTGATGTGGGGTGGGAATGAAAATGGGTGAGTAGAGAGGTGAGGATGCCGTGGAGGATGGTAGAGTATGTGATGGGATATAGGGGGAGCTGATGGAAGAGTAGAGGAGGTAGTGGAAGTTTGGGGAAGAGTCAAGGAGCTAATGGTTGAGTGGGGGAGGTGGTGGAAGGTTGAGGGAGGTGATGGGTGAATGGGGAGGAAATGGAAGGATGTGGGAGGGTCGAGGAGGTGATGGATGAGTAGGGGGGTAGTGAAAGTTTGGGGGAGAGTCGAGGAGCTAATGGTTGAGTGGAGGAGGAGGTGGAGAAGGTTTGGGAGGGGATGAGTGAGTGGGAGAGATGGTGGAGGGTCGAGGGAGGATGAGTGGTAGGGGAGGTCGTGGGACGGTTGTGGAAGGTGGGGAGGGGTCGGGGAGGTGGTGGAAGGTTGAGGGAGGGTCGGTGAGGTGGTGGAAGGTTGGGGAGAGTCTGGGAGGTGATGCGTGAATGGGGAGGTGGTGGACGGTAGGGGGAAGTGTGGAAGGTTGGGGGAGGATTGAGGAGATGATGGGTTAGTAGGGGGAGGTGACGTTGGGGGGAGGTGTGTAGGTTGTGGAGGGTCGAGGAGGTGATGGTGAGTAGGGAGAGGTGTGGACAGTTGTGGGAGGGTCGAGAAGGTGATGTGTGAGCATAGGGAGTGGTGGACGGTAGGGGGAGGTGTGGAAGGTTGGGGAGTCAGGGAGGTGATGGGTGAATGGGGAGGAAATGGAAGGTTGTTGGAGGATCGAGGAGATGATGGTTGAGTAGGGGGAGGTGTGGACGGTTGTGGAGGGTCGAGGAGGTGATAGTGAGTAGGGGGAGATGGTTGACGGTACGGGGTGGTGGTGGACGGTAGGGGAGGTGTGGACAGTGGTGGGAGGGTCAAGGAGGAGATGGCTGAGTAGGGGGAGGTGTGGACGGTTGTGGGAGGGTTGAGGTGATGGTGAGTAGGGGGAAGTAGTGAAAGGTTGGGGGTTATGAGTGAGTGGGGGAGGTGGTGGAAGGTTGGAGGATGATGGGGGAGGTGATGGATGAGTGGGGGAGGGTTGAAGGGGTGATGGGTGAGGTGGTAGACAGTAGGGTAGGGTCGAGATAGTGAGTGAGAGGGTAAGGAGAGGACTGTGAGAGATGGTAGGAGTGGTGAAGGGAGTGGTGGACGATTGAGGGGTGAGGGTCGGGGAGATGGGTGAGTTGGGGGAGGTGAGAAGGTTGGGGATGGTAGGGGAGGTGATGAGTGAGTGGGAAGGTGGTGGTAGGTTTGGGGCAGTAGGTGGGTGAAGAGGGGCCAATTTTTTCCAAGATCCCTATTACAAGTCACAAAAGGGTCCTTCCACCATCCTAGAATTAATCTGATTGAAAAAACTCACCTCCAACGGGTAAACGAGGAGATCCAGTAATAAACTGAATGAAATCTCGTTGTTCTTCAGGTCCGTACGAAGCAAGAATTTCGAAAAGAAATTTAATCGCTTTCGAAGACGAAGTATAACCATGGTCGGGACGACACGATTCGACCAAAGTTGAAATCTCCCAAGTGGACGACGAGCCGCAGAAAATTGCGTCGAGCTCTTGAGGGTAGAAAAGGACAAGATGAGAAGTCGGAAAGACGCATTGCATCCCTTCTCGGACACATTCCATCTGGCGGTAGACTCCTTCCACTAAATACCAATGGACGACCAACTAAAAAGAAATTAGTATCCAAAAAAATCAATCAGCTCTTCTACTTTGCAATATTCTTCAAGATTTATAGCTGTGACAGCGATATCTTTTCCTCCTTTACGCAGCTCAATATGAGGATATCCCGGCAATGTGAAGTCTAAGCTCAAACTTTCAATGGGGCAACCATCCAATTCCAAAGCATCAATCTACAAAAAAACAAATAAAACGAAAGAAAACAAAGGAATCTTTACATTTGCGTTTTTCTCTTCTTCAGTTCCTTCAGCTTTCAAGATTTCCTTGTATCTACCAACGACTTGCATCAGCCTGACAAGAGTTTTATGAACGCTAGGATTGACGTGGGCGAGATCTGCCAAACCGAGAGAACTTTCTTCACCAAGGAGCCAACGATGGAAAGTTTGACTTAATGGCAAGTCCAACTAAAAAGGAATTATTTAAAAAAATGATATTATGGTGAATTACCATTCTTGAATCCATGACAGCTTTGGCCATTAACTTTCCAATGAAGCGGAATTTGGTACGCAGTTTCATTAATTGGGAAACTCTGGTAGTTCTGGGTATGGGAGCAGGGAAGAGGCCGACGGGGGAATGCACGTAGCCTTCAGGGCCACCACCTTCATCATGCCAAAGTTCCAAATCGGACCGTTGAAGTTCACGACTGACTAAAGCGTAGAATTCTAAAGTTGGTCCAAGGCCAGTTCCTACTTCGTTTTCATATTGGACCTCTAATAACGCTTTGCTGGATGCCATGTCTTGAATGAGCGATTCCGCTTGTTTAAGTATGTCGTCACGTGCGACTGTTCGTTTCCGCCTGTCTAACCTTGGAGTGACCCTTTCTTGAGAATCGGATGATCCAGAAAGTTCAGGAGAAGCATCCAGAAGGCGCTGCAACGCTCTATCGCGGTCGAATGCCGTCGCATACAAAAGCAACTGCCTGGTCTCAAAAGGCAACAAAAATGGGCAAGCGGAAGTGATTTGCTGGAGCCAACTAGGCAAGTTTCCGGTGAGAATGACAAGAGGATCTTGAAGCTGCCGGCCGGCTTTGGCAGCGATTTTGTTATTCACGAATTCTTGCTGGGGTAAAATCGGCGTCCCTTGAACAGCAGGGTAAAGAGTCGGCCAGTGCATCGAAATAGCATGAAGAGCTTTTAAAAGGCTGAGGACTGGCAATGAGGCATCATTCGTTGTAACTTTTTCACTTAAGTCATTAGTCAGGTATCTTTCCATTGCGCACATCCTTAAAGGCACTTTTCCTTCTGACCATAATTCATCATGTTTTTTCTTCGGATCTTTTTTCGAGTTTGATCCTTTTCCTTTTCTCGGGGCTGGATTAGCAACAGGCTTATTGGGCGGCTCATCTTCAACCACGGGTCTATAATGAACTGTATGCGTTTGAACCCAAATATTGGCGCTACCAAGAGGTGCTTCTGTATCAGTATCCGTTTCTGATTGATCGGATGGTGCAGCTGCTGGTGAAAACTGCCTGACGGCTTGATAAACAGTCATGTTGTATGGGAGGACAGTGTCATTGATGAGGAATTGCAATTTATGCCTTGTGTTTCCAACGACCATTCCTACAAGAGTATCATCGATGTCCTCTTCGCTGTTGTCATCATCAGACTGAGCTGAATGTTTGTCTCTCACTTTGGCATATCCTCTGACCACCATGTAGCGTTCAATTGCCTGAACCAAAGCCAAAGGATCTATCTTAACGGTGCCTCCTTTCCACTGCTTCAAAGTAGTGCAATCAGGATGGCGGAAAAGCTGACACTTAAGCTGGTGCGTATTGAAAAACTTGAGCGCAGTCGTGCTTCCCGCCGGTGCAGGTAAATCGTGAACTTTGACAGGAAACTGTTCCAACTGCGACACACAACTGTTGAGCTTCGAAATAAGAACTTGGAAAGAAGTCGAATCCACATTTGGTAACTCACGAACGCTTTCTTCCCTCTAAAAATCAACCGTAAACTCCATCAAATTATAACCAAAAAATACGTACAGGGCAGTTAAAAAATACATGAAGGAAAGTTCGTATCCTGGAATCTCTCGTATCAGACTTATGGGTTATGAAATCTAAAAGTGCTTTGACTAATCCAGAGTGGTTCACTTCAAAAGGTGAAATATCACAGCGCAATAAAGTATTTCGGAGTTCAATCAAAGCTGACGTTTTATCAATATCATCCTAAAAAAGAGATTACAAAAACTATTACAAAATCTATGTGGGGGTTACGGGGGACACCATTTGTGGGGGTTATGAGGGACTATAGGGGGGAATTGTGGGAGCCTATTTGGGGGAGGGCTATGGGAGAATAATTGGGGGACTTTTGTGGGGACTATTGGGGGTGTTATGGGCACTGTTTTAGGGGGAGGAAGTATAAAAAGACATACATCAGCTTGAAGAGAAGATATGGCTTGCGTAAGGCTGGTCAAAATTCTGTTCGGATCTTGAAGTCCTTCGGAATTTTCACATGGCGTCGAATAGTTAGCGATAAACTTGGCACTCCTTTCTTTCACCCAAGTTTTGACTTTTTCTCGATTTCCGGCCCAGAGGTTGGACGTGCTTGACGACTTATTTAAAGATGGCTCCTTGAGGTAGATTTTGTGAAAGTTCCTTTCCGACGCCCTTCCCCAACGGGCGGGATTGAGCGAAGCTAAAAAGTTACTCGTTTTCGAAGAAGCGCCTGACAACCTTGACCTCGTTCCACGACTAGTTAAACTTAAATTATTCGCTAAAAACAATCGATTAGTATATTTCACAAATTTAAGAATGTAACCTCACCATGTTTATGTTTTGTAAAAATTATATCGTTGACAGACGAATCTTCATTTGCTTTAGACTGTTTTTCTCGTTTTGTACTCTTTTTTGGTTTTCTGAGTTCTCGCATCCGTCTCGTTATTGGCGAACAGTCGCTCATTGGGAGTTCCTCTTCTTCAGAATTGACGCCAACTTCGTTTTCATTTTTATCGTCAGATCCTAAAAAATGTGTTTATGATGATTATTCAGATTATTCAGAAGAACTTACTGAGACGAAGTATGGCTCCTATTGGAGTTCCTGATGGCCCAGGAGTCGATTCAGGTATAGAGGACGTTGATTTTGAAGGTGAGCCGATAGGTACACCAGGATCGGCCAGCTGTTTTATCTCATGGATGACTCCTTCGCGAGTAAAATGGACGCTGAAGACCTGCGGAAGTTTCTGCATCAAAATTTCAGCGATTTGAAGGGCTGAAACGACAATTCGGAGATCCTGGGAAGCCATCATTCCAGCAAGTTGACTAGAGACGGTTTGCGCTTTTAAGACTTCTTTGAGAAGTTCGGGTGTTGCGAAATAGACCATACGAAGCAAAGCTTTAAGGCATTTACAACGTACTGCAGGCCCCGCAGAGCTTGAATAAACTTCATAAAGGACGCTGAACAACGATTTTATAAAAGAACCAGCAACGTCTTTCAAGTTTTCATCAATATTGCTAAAAAGATAATTAAATTTGGAAAAAAAGAAGGAACAGAATACCTTTCTTGGACTGCAGTGCTGTTGTTATTGTTAGTGGGAGAAGTCGAAGGATTGCCAGACTGAAGAGCTTGAGGTCGCGTGACTCTTCTTTCGACAGGCCTCGATGTCCCAGTATCTTCATTGATTTGCTGCATTGAATGGAAATCAATGGTGTATGTCCTTCCCAAAGTTGACAACGATGTTTCATCATCTCCGGATTGATGAGCGCCCTCAATCATGCGAGAATCAATAGGAGTATAAGCATGCCAGACACCCATATCATCCCTCCATAGCCAAGTAACTGATTCCGGGGTCGATTTTGGACTTGGTCGGTCTAAAAGAGTGTCCACAGCGAACAAAGCATGCTGCGGCAAACGCGGCATGAGTTCGCCAATCAAACAAGTCATTTCGTACACTTCCTGCGGCGATCTGGCAACTAGTTCAATCTAAAACAAGTCATAACATGGAAATTTGTTTAAATATTATTTTACCTCTCCTTGAGATGTATCAGCTCTTCCAGTTAACAAATAACAAAGCGTTTCTGCGATATTATTCTTTAAAAGTGTTAAAGAGAGTTCTGGACAGTTGGCGCACATTGTAGTCAGCATACGGACGACAGTTATAAATGTGTTGGTGTTGATCAAAGGAGGAGAAACAACAAGCAATTGCTGCAGGTTGGTAAGAAGCTCCGTGCTAGCTATTTGCATCAATTTCTGCGGATCAGACTGCAAACTTTCGACAAGACGACTCAAAGCAAGGCAAACGCTTTCAACGCTTTTCTGGTCTTGCTGGGTCAAACGGCTTGAGAGAAGAGGTATCGATTGGGACACCAGAGGTAGTTCTTCGGGTAGAAGGTTGTGGCAGCAATTGGCAGTGATAGCAAGAGCAGCACGCTGGGCGTTTATACTGAAGAAGTCGAGGTACATCAAACAAGCCCAGACCCCTCTCTGCAAAAATTAAAGCATAAATAGACCTAAAATGGGTTTTCACATACCGCTTGAAGGATAGCTTTACTATGCCTTCTAGAAAGCATCTCCAATGCGGTCAACGACTGCTCAGCAACATCCATGCATTGAATAGCCTGTAATTTGGCCAAAAAGACTGGCACAGCATCAAGAACGACAGTCGACGATCTTGGCAAAGCTTCCATCATGTATGTCAAAGCTCTACAGGCATGGTTCATCTAAAAGAAAAGTTTATAAAAAGTATTGAATGAATTTGAAGTTTACCATGTCAAAATTGTGTTCCATATTGAGCAAAGCGATGAGAGCAGGAACAACTTGCTTGATGGGAAATCCAGCCAATGTGTCTTCATTACCCATGACTAGCATTTGACACATTTCGATGACCGCTTGCATCTGTTGGCCTTCGTCGGAGGTCGCTTGTAATCCTTGGAGTAACTGCTGAGCTTTGGTCGATGTGTTCGTTCCGATCGTTCTGTGCAAGAGATGATGCATTCTGGGAGCAAGGGCGCCAAAAAGATGCGGCGGGAGACCTCTCGCTTCCAAAAGAGCTTGAAGACGTCCGACTTCGGAATCGTCGCTTTCGGAATCTATGCCCGCATTGGTCCCTCCTCCTAAAGATCCGTTCCCTGCTCCAGAAGGGGTAGCGTTATCACACGGAGGCTGTTCTTCAGACATGTTGCTACAATCGCCGACTTTACTGCTGTTCGATACACCTCCGCCACCCCCTCCCCACCTCCTACTAAGAAAAAATAATGTATAAGACTAGTCATCATAATAAATTAGGGGTTTAGGGTCACCAGGTTAATGAGTTAACACAACCAAATCATTTGCTCCACCGTTGGAAAGCAATAATGGAGCCCTGATTGATGTGCATTAACTGATAATGGTGCAACATTTGACATACCTTGTTGAAGTACAAGATCCCGTGGTTGCTGATCGTCTTGAGCTGCCGCTCTCTTTTTCAGCACCTTCACCGCTACTCCCAGCTTCCTGAGCCGATGATTTCTTCGTCTTGGGTTCGGCTTTCGATTTGTTCACAACTTGCGAACGTAATGAGTAATGATTAAGAAATTTCTTGACGCCGGAAGCTTCACCCGCGCCGCTTCCGCCCGCTTGGTTTTTCGTCGCTTTCTTACTCGTGCTTGCCGACGACTTATCACCGCTCGAAACCGACCTTAAATTTCTGCTATTTAGACAATAGGGCGATTAATTCTTGTAAAAAAATGTTTACCTCGACCTCCGATCTTTTTGAGATTTCGTCCCTCCTTTTTCACTTTGCGTCGAAGCGAAAGAGGTCGACGGTTTGTAGTCGGATGGCCCCACTTTGTTACTAGAAGTACCGACTACGACACTTCCAGGGCCTCGAGGCACTAAACTCCCCGTCGTGCCTCCTGAATTTGTATTCGTGTTAGATGTTTTCGCCTCTTTACGGCTATTAGCGCCTTTCTTCTTAGAAGACGAACTGAAAAACGAAGACCAAAATGAGATTTATGCAGGGACCAAACTAACAGGACAGAAGGGAATCTAAAGGAATCTCTTATCAGGGTGATCAGATGAAATTTTGCATACACCTAGTACTATTTTCTTGCAATACTACTACTGCTGGAAGTAGTGACAGTGGTACCCAGACATCTTCACCCTGGTACCCCAGCACCTAGAATATCCTGGTACTCTAGCACCCTTTCACCCTGGTACCCAGCACTCTGATACCCCCTAGTGTCCAAGCACCCTGGTACCTAATACCCCAGCACCGTGGTATCCAAGAATGTCCTGGTACTCCAGCACCCTTTTACCCTGGTGCCCAGCACTCTGATACCCAGGTACCCGAGCACCGTCCATGGTATCCTAGTACCCTGGTACCCCAGCACCGTGGTACCCTAGCACCGTGGTACCCTGGTACCCCAGCACCTAGAATGTACCCAGCACTCTGATACCCACCCCCTATTGTCCAAGCACCCTGGTACCCCAGCACCATGGTACCTAATACCCCAGCACCTTTGTATCCAAGAATGTCCTGGTACTCTTGCACCCTTTCACCCCGGTACCCAGCACTCTGATACCCCCTAGTGTCCAAGCACCCTGGTACCCCAGCACCATGGTACCTAATACCCCAGCACCGTTGTATCCAAGAATGTCCTGGTACTCTTGCACCCTTTCACCCCGGTACCCAGCACTCTGATACCCCCTAGTGTCCAAGCACCCTGGTACCTAATACCCCAGCACCGTGGTATCCAAGAATGTCCTGGTACTCCAACACCCTTTTACCCTGGTGCCCAGCACTCTGATACCCAGGTACCCGAGCACCGTCCATGGTATCCTAGTACCCTGGTACCCCAGCACCGTGGTACCCTGGTACCCCAGCACCGTGGTACCCTGGTACCCCAGCACCGTGGTACCCTGGTACCCCAGCACCTAGAATGTACCCAGCACTCTGATACCCCCAGTGTCCAAGCACCCTGGTACCCCAGCACCATGGTACCTAATACCCCAGCACCGTTGTATCCAAGAATGTCCTGGTACTCTAGCACCCTTTCACCCCGGTACCCAGCACTCTGATACCCCCTAGTGTCCAAGCACCCTGGTACCCCAGCACCGTGGTACCTAATACCCCAGCACCGTTGTATCCAAGAATGTCCTGGTACTCTAGCACCCTTTCACCCCGGTACCCAGCACTCTGATACCCCCTAGTGTCCAGGCACCATGGTATCCTGGTGCCCCAACACCGTGGTATCATAGTACCCCAGCAGCGTGGTGTCATAGTACCCCAGCACCGTGGTACCCTAGCACCTAGAAGGTACCCAGCACTCTGATACCCCCTAGTGTCCAAGCACCCTGGTACCCCAGCACCCAGGTATCCAAGAATGTCCTGGTACGTTAGCACCCTTTTACCCTAATACCCTGCACTCAATACCCTAGCACCCTGGTATCCAAGCATCATAGTATCTTGAAGTCCTGGTAGCCTAATACGCCCTTCTACCTGATACCCATGTTATCCTAGAACTCTGGTACCCCAGCGTCCGGGTATCCTAGTACCCTTACCCTGATAAACAGCACTCCGATACCCTAAAGCCCAGCTATACTAGTACATCCTGGTAGCCTATCACTGTTTTAACCTAGCATCCTGGTACCTACTAAGTAAACGTACTATTTACTTTTTCTCTTCGTTTTCTCTTTCCTAAATTACTGTCATGAGAATAAATTGATAAGGTTTTACCTCGATGGATGATCGTTTGTGTGGTTGGCCGACAACCTCGGACGTTTCTTCTCACGGACGACTTCCTCGACCGAATTCTCAGGGGACGCCGCACGCGTCTTTTCGCTCACAGATTTCCTTTTGAATCCTCGTCCCACTTTCGACCCACGCTCACTACTAAAAGAGCCAATAAAACAAAAAAAAATTTCTTCACTAAAACTCACCCTGTGGTCGAGGGGAGCGAGTCGGGTGGGTGATTGAGGTGACTGTTACCCCCTGGCCTACCCTGTTCTGCCATAGACTTTAAAATCTCCTCCTCTGATAGGCATTCCACAGAATAATCAAAAGAGCCTGAAAAAAATCAACAATAATATTATCAAAACATGAATCATTAAAACACAAAAACGATATCAAACAAACTTATCAACAGCTTAGAGATAAAGATATCTGTCAATTAGCCTTTCAAGCTATTTTTATCTTATTCTCTTTTTAAAAACCAGTTAAATTCGTAGAAATACAATATTGCCCAACATAATATTCATAGTTAAAAAAGGACATAAAATCAACCCTTCGACAAGTTTTAGGGCTTTAGCCTATCAAAATGGAAAATATTTTGAAGTCCATAGATTCACAAGAAGCTGAAAATTCTAGTAAAACATTTTTTTTTTTAATTATGAATACCACATTGGGTTATGTATTCATAGATGGACTCAAGACCTTCAAAACAAGAACGTTTTAATCAATACTTATACTTTAAATTAGGCAAATCTTTTCTTTAAATTATAAGAAAATTCACTTAAAATTGTAAGTCGATCAGTCCACAAATAGACGAGAAAAAAATGATAAAATTTTGTTTCTGAATACCATGTTTTGGGCAGTATTCATAGATAGGCTACCCACAAAACAAAGGGACATTTCCTAATCTTCCCCTACACCAATCGACTTGAAAATTAACGAATCTTTTCATAGTTATAATAAGAAAATTCACTAAAAATTTCAAGTCGATTAGTCCACAGGAAGCTGAGAATTAAAAATAAGTTTGTAAAATTTCCCCTACGAATACCGTCCATCACGTAGGCCACCTATCTTTTTAGATTTTAGGTTAATTTGATACCTTTTCACTAAAAAATCTTAAATCTACACATAAATTTGATGTTTTTGAAGAAAAAGAAAACGAGGTAACCAAGTTAGGGACAAAAGATTCTAAAATTAATTACCTTGTTTTTGAGGATAAGAAATTTTTTATAAAAATTAAATTATTTCTAAATAATTAGACTTTTGAAAATACTATTTAGAAATTGAAAAAAATTTGGAAAATAAAATGAAATAATTTTTTAAAATAAAAATGAAGGGAAGAAACAAGAGGAAAAAAAGTTGGAGGAAACAACGTAATATGGTCAGTAGCCTCCCTTTCGATTGTTTTTCCGTTCACCCAAATAAAGGACTCGATTCGAAAGAAAAGGTTTCATTTATTTGCGAATAATTAAATTACCGATTTCCGGGGTTTTGAAATAAAAATGAAAGAATTCAGGCGATGAAAAGAAACTTAGGAAACTCGGAGTACACAAAAAAGTTTCGATACGAAGTCGTCAGCCGTTCTCGTCCAAGAGACGACTACAGCTACAGCCATCTACACAACGAAAAACAAAATACGAACGTCTCAGTCTTGCCAACCTGATCCATCGAATAACAAAATAGTTCAAAAATTGAAATAAAAAATAATGAAATAAAAAAAGGAGCAAGTTTAATTAAGTTAGAATTTGACAATTTTACAATCCTCATCTAATTTGTTGATAATTTTGTGGAAAAATTCCAAGAAAGATAGAAATCGACACAGGCTAGCCAACTGTCGAGCAAAATTTCTTAAAAATTAATTTCTTTAAAATAAAAAAAGCATTCATTTGACATGGAATTGTCTGTATTTAAAAGCTAAACAAGTTGATAAGGGGGAAAAATTTAAAAGGGGACAAACCAGAAAGTTGGTACATGAGTCTTAAGAATTGGTCCAAATCAGCTTAATAGGGTATTAAATTCTTAAATTGGGTCCAAATACAATCAAAAGAGCCCAACCACACTGGCAAGAAGTCCAACGCATATAAAATGGAGACCAAATCGGTCTAAAATGGGGCCAAACCGATCTTAAGTTGGACCAGAGTAGGTCCAAAAACATTAAAAAGAGGCAAAACAAGCTGATAAAATGTCGAAAACCAAATGAAAAAGGGACAAAATCAGTATAAAACAGTCTCCAGTTGGTCTAAACCAATTGAAAATAGGTCCAAAACATCCAAAGCAGCCCAAACAAGCTGATAAGAGGTCGAAATGGTACCAAATTGGTCCAAAAAGGGGCAAAACAAGCCAGAAAGTTGGTCCAAACCAGCTTAATAGGGTATTAACTTCTTAAATTGGGTCCAGACAAAATAAAACGGGGACCAAATCAGTGTAAAATGGGGCCAAACCGATCTAAAATTGGACCAAACACCTTGAAAAAGTGGTCCAAACCAGCTTATTTGGTCCTAAAATGGTCCAAAAACATTAAAAAGAGCCCAAACAAGCTGATAAAATGTCGAAAACCATTTGAAAAAGGGACAAACTCAGTATAAAAGAGTCTCAAGTTGGTCCAAACCAACTGAAAATGGGTCCAAAACAGTCTAAATGGATCTTAACTTTGGTCCAAATACAATAAAAAGAGCTCATAAGATGATAAGAGGTAAAAACCTTGAAAAGGGGACCAAATTGGTCCATAAACGAGCAGAACAAATCGAAAGTTGGTCCAAACTGCTTGAAAATGGTTCCAAACCGGCTTATGTGGGTCTGAACTTTACAAAGTAGGTCCAAACACAATAGAGAGGTCGAAATCATCCAAAAAATTCTATATGGTGTCCTCCATAAAGGATCCAAAAGTTGCCAGCTAAACTGAGTGCTGAAAATTAAAGATGAAGGCTCTTGCCAAAATTAGATTTTAGTTACTATTTAATCCAAAATTTGAGAATGGGATCAAGGAGGGGTCATAGGGTCAAACAAGGGAGTCTGTCTCAGGACATCATGTCCGGTTGAGACCAAGGGCAGCATTCAGCGACAAAATTTGTGTACAAATGAATATTTAACAGACATTGTCTTCTTATTTTAGGCCTTTTCCTTGTAATATTTAAAAAAAAATTTTCGCTAATTCAATGGGTCAGGAAGCTGAGAACACAGTAAGTACAGTAAGAGTCCCCTTGTACCCCTAGGGTGAATCTGAAAACTGGACGCTCCATATTCTGGCGACCACCAACAATGTTTTGGTGAATGGAATGCCTTATTTTTATCTTATTTAAAAACAGTGCAAGACTTTCAATTCAGCAGGTCTAAATTATAAAAACTTACCGAATAACCACCCATGAAAATTGAGTCGATTGAGTATCCATTCCATCGAGCTTTTTTAATAGCATAATATATTGTGTTATTCAAAATTTAAATTTTCTTAACATACATAAAACTACTTATGGCTAAATGGATTGAAAAGAGACACATTGGTTTATTATTTCGAGTGACATGTGCTTTTGAAGAGATTAGATCATTAAAATTGTTTTTGTGATTTCTATAAAGGTAAAGCCTGGCAATTCCACTGAGAGTAGCAAGTACCTCTAGTTTGCTAAGGAACATATTGGATGGTATTGTGATCATGAACATAGTACATACATAATAATGATATAAGTAAGCCTGAGGGTTGAGAAAATAAGCTAATAAAAGAAGCACACACTGGAATGATACCAAAAATTGACATTGGAACAAGGCAACACATGTCCATGCTTCACTTCCTCATGATTCTGCTGCTTATGTTCCTAACTTGCAAGCCCAATATGGGCCAAGAGAGGAAATTGTGTGACCTTATGGGCCATCTAAGTAATGAAAGCTATTTCTGTAATACCGGTGGTTCAGTGAAAGATTCCGTTCTAGAGATACTATGTAGTAACAAGTATGTTAGGCTGCCTCTTGCTAATGATACCACCTCTTGCTAGTGATAAAGCTTTGAACTTACGGTTTTCTTCATGGCATGTGGTATGGAGTGGAGGAATCTTTATAATTTATAAAACCCTTACCACTCTTGAGGGCACTAGTTGTGGTTCTCCAAAGAAAGACATCTTAAGCTGTTGTCAAACTTGGCGGTTTGTGGTGTGGTTGCCTATTTTGGTGGTGAGAGATTCCTACGATAATGGATTTGAATCCATGGAACTTACAATATCATGGTTACCATCGAAAGAAGTTACCAGCGAATTAGAGCTTCTAAAGGTGAAGGCAACAGCAACCACAAACCATCTAGCCAATGGTCTAGTCCCAAGTTAATCATCCAAAAAAATCTTGCAACCTCCGAATGATGACTCATTTAGGATGATCATAGCAACATGTTCATTCCTGTCCACTAGCTTACCTGCTGGCTACCTAAAATGACGTAGAATCTTCACCTTTTCTACCTTCCTCCTCAGTTTGCAGATTGCTTGAGTCTTAGCGATGTGATAACTATGGTAGGTACACTAAATAAATCAATACTTACTCCAACAAGTTTTTAACAAAATCAATAATGAAGAAACAAAAGACGATTACAACATAATCATCAAACAAAGAGATATTTTAATGAATTTAAACAATAAAAATGGCAGTCTAACCTTGGAAGTCTTCTTTATTCGACGATCTATTCTAGCGATCCCAACTTTTTTTTAGAAGAAAACGATGTTTTCCATCATCGAAGGAATGAACGAGTGAAAACGGGAAAAGGGAAAGTTCGAAATTTTCCGATCAAAAAGAAAAATAATAAAAGAAAAGAAAAATTTACAAAACGAATGGAAAAGTTAAATAAAAAATGATCGATCAGGAATCAATAATATAAAACTATTTCACGAAGTTACACGCGTGGAAAAGAAGAAGAATAGTCATCCAACATTAGTCGAATTATGACGAATCTCACTTTTGTTGATAGTTGATAGCCTGGGATTTAAACTGTGAATCGATAGCTTAGTAACCGTTCTAAAAAGGATCTGATCTAAAATGTCTGGAGTTACATCAAACTTGTAATAGTAGAAGAGATTCATTACTTTTATCACTTTAGCTGTCACATTTGTCGTGCTCTTAGTTTAGCTGGGCAAAAGTGTTAAAATTTGGTGGATGATCTTATTAGAAGCCAGAAGGAGACAAGTCAAGTCTTGTTCCTTCTTGCTTCACGCAGGAGCTGATACAATTCACTGGTATGGTGCAGGTCAGAACTTGCAAAATGTGAAATTTGGCACTTTCTGCAGGATTTAAAGCAAGTTTTGACGTTTGGGTAATAACTCGAGGTATCTCGAGAACTGCTGGACTGTCCTAGCACTACAGTCCATGGGAAATCCTTATTTTTTGAGATATTTGAGTCTGTAGCCAAAGATTAAAGCGTTGAGGGAGTAGCTTGATAGATTTTTATAAAAATGCAAGAAAATTTTATTAGTTATATAAAAATACATTGGGTTATCCTAGTTTTCCGAAGCCACCCGTAAGGCCGGAAATGAGGCCTCTTTTAGGTGTTGTGGATGATAAATCTGGCTGCTGGGTTGTTTTATCTTTATTTCCGAAAGGGTTCAAAAGGGAAGAAATGGGCTGATTTGTTGGGAGCTTGGCGACTGGGATTTTTCCTGCGAGACCTTTTATTTTGTCGATTCCCAAACGGCTGGATGCATCATTGACACTTTTGAGTAAAGTCGAGCCGGCCGATTTGGCCAAATCAGCGGCAGGTCCGACGATGCTGCATTCTGGTGATTGTAGAAGTCCTTGATCGCCGGACCACAAACCCATTTCGCATTTATGGAAATCTTTCGCTGGTTTGGGGTCATCTTTGATGATCATGTAGTTTCCTTCTTTCGAATTAAAAGGTTTCCAATCACGACTCGGAGAGCTTAAAAAGAAAATTAATTCAGAATCAAACATCCCAGGCTTACCCGCTTCTGGCAAAGTTGGCAACCATAGTTGTAAACTTGTCCCTAACTTTTAAATCAGTTTCAGATAGTTTATTATCGATCGGTTCTCCTTCAAGACTTCTTATGTCGAACAAATAAACCAAATCATCACCATGTTCAGCTCCTGAAAATTTTCAGTCATTTTATCTTTCCAAAAGAAAATGTAAACCAAACACAATGTAGTAGAAGGTTAGGGGGAGGTGATGGGAGGTGGTGGAAAGTTGGAGGACGTTTGGTAAGGTTTGAGGTGGGTCATTTTATCACATATACCTGTCTTTTCCTGCTTTGGGCCAGATGAAGCCAAGGGGACATCAAAAAGTGCTTTCTCAGCTCCATTATTCTCTGGAATGTGTTCAAAACTGTAAAGATAAACCAGAGTCTTCTGCGCCCATAAATGGGAAGTTATGAAAGCCGGAAGATTGAAAAATGCATCGGTCGTATGCTAAAAAAACGATAAAAATTTAAAAACTTTTTGACGATGACCAACCTTGACGACTTTCTGGATGTCACTCAATGCTGAAGAGATGAGAGAAGTGAAAAATTTAAGATAATCACCATTCAAAAATAAAGACTGCAACTGCGAATTGATCGTTTTATTGACATAGAGACCTGCAAACTTTTTATTTCAAAAAAATAACTTTTAAATTTTGAACCTGTGTTTGCTACAAGAGAACTCTGGAAGATATCATTTTGAAGGAAATTTGGCGACAATAATTTTTTCTTGACGTCTTCAAGAAAGTTTCCTACAAAGAAATGGTTTAAAAAATTAAAATAAAAATTTGCCACAAAACCTTTGACTCCTCCTCCAGTTTCTTCATTCGTGACGCCCGTCATCAATGGAATTTTTGGAAAAATTCCTTTTTTGATCGCCTGAAGGGGTGATTCGACGATAAAATAGGGGAGGAAACGGTTATCATCGGCACCTTCTTCAGCAGGCCCTGGGTTTTCAAGATTGGCCATTCCTTTAGGAAATTCTTCCTTCTTCCTCTTCTTTTCAGCAAACTTAAAATCGCTCCTGACAACATCTTCCAAAGGCAAATCTTGCAAACATTTCACAAATCGGTCATCTACATTGCATTTGTCTTCAGATCCGACATCTTTTGAAGTCTCCATTTCATTTTGGTCCAACGCAAATGGTGAAATCGGGGTCCCACTCATTGCCAAAATTCCACTCAAACTAGCTAAATTATTGAATTAAATTATTTAAAATTTTAAACTTTTTTTACATTTTGTAAACTTATTTAAAGCAAGCATTGTAGCGCTGCTGGCACCGCTTCCTTGGCCTGCGGGGACTATTTTTTTGGTATTGCCACCAAAAAACGTTATATAATTCTTCACCCATCGCATTGCTTGTGATATATCAAAAAGACCGACATTTCCAGACAGTTCAGGCCGCTTTATGCTCAAAAATCCAAGCGATCCAAGTCTATAATTGATAGTGACCACAACAACGCCTTTTTTGACCAAATCAGTTGGATAATATTGGGCTCCAGAGCCAGTTTTGTAATTTCCACCATGAATCCAGACTAAGACGGGATACAGCGTTCGGTTGTTTTTTGTTGGCACCTAAATTGGAATTTGAGTGAAATTTTGCTTCTGCGGGTATTACCGAAGGTGTGAAAACGTTGAGAAAAAGGCAGTCTTCGTTTCCGATCAATGATCCTTTTTTCTGCGGGTGTGGCTGAGGGCATGGAGGACCATACTTGGTAGCATCAACCTCTCCTTTCAATTTCCAAAGTCTCGGCCTCTAAAAATGAAGCTCTTGGTTAGGCACAGCCCAAAAAATTTAGTTAAGGAAACATCATTTAGAGTTGATTTTCCTTCTTTTGGAGATATTCACACAAAAATATGAGAAAAAATAAGGATTCTGAGCTCCATGGGACCCTATAAACTTGACTCATTGAGGGCTTAAAAATGTTGTGTGATAAAAAAAATTGCCTGGAAACGTAATCGTTTGACTGGAGGTTCAGCGTATCGGATGCCCAAAAAGCTAGAAGTTCCATCGCTATTTGACAATCCGTTGACAAGCGCCTTTCTACGATGTCGTTTCACAAAAACCGAATTCTGATCATTACTCTCGGTAACTGCTTGAGTTGCTGTGGACGGTGTAGTAGTCGTCGTACTTTTAGAGTCTTTTTCCGCCATAAAATCAAAAAACGGCGGCTCCGCAGCTTCTTCCCCGCCGATGATCCTCTTCACCCTCCCGCACCTCACCGAACTAGCCAACAAAAACAAAAAGACTATCCCAAACAAAGTCATTTTCAATACTAAAACTTTTTCCGATTTGCATGTAATTTTTGATCTCCAAGGCCATCAAGAAACCTGTCTTCTTTAGAAACTAATTTATCTCATCTCCCAACTCCATGAGCTCAAGGACGGGTTAATCACCGAATCCCATCGATTATAATGACTCAGGATTATATCGCGTCCTATTTTGGCCATAATCTCAAATAATAAAATTATTAACAATTTAGAATTCCAATTTCCTTATTCTTAGGCTAAGCCTGGTCACCTTCAAACTATGTTGAAAGCAAAAATTTAATTTTTATCAAACTCAACCTTCACTAAATTGCACAAAAAACATGAAAACGTGTTTGTTAACATGCCTGAGTTCAAAGCAAATATTTCTTGATGTACCCTTGCCTCACCCCCCTAGGAAGCTAAGGAAGTTCAGAACTAGACAAAAATGGATGTTGAAAATAATAATTTTATTAACTTTTAACATAAAAGACAAAAACCGGTGAAACCTAAATAGGTCTCCCATAAAAATAATCAGATTCTTAAGAACCCAAGTCTTTTAAAAAAACATAAGATTCTCTTTAGAGACTTTCCTCGTCTTTCTAAACATTTTAAAGATTAACATTTTTTAAAACTTCTTTTCTTATAACATTTATATAATATTACTGAACTATAACATTTATAATAGTTTCTCTCTATTTAAGGCCATAAGTACAATGGGAAGACACAAAAAAAAGTTTCCTTAAGTACTTTTTAAAGCTGATTAACATAAAAATTGCAACCACCAACTATAGGGAGGTATTCATTTTATTTTCTCAGCTTCCTATGGTCCATTTGAAACAGATCTTTGATATAAGAAGCACAAGGAAGCTGAGAAAATGCAATAAATACCGTTCACCTCCTAGAGTGAATAAATAAATAAAAAATTAAGTTTCGATTATTGATATTGAAATGGAATGCACCAGTTACAGTATTGCTAATTTTAAAAATAAACAGCATATTGCACTGTAGGTCTTTTTTGTTATGGTAACGACCTTGACTAGACTGCCGAAAAATAAAGATTTCTAATTTATTTACACTATTATTGTACATCTTTGTATAATTTATGTACATTCTAGGCCTTGTCTATGGTTTTAAGTTTTAACTACCTGGAATGTTTACATCTTTCTTAGCATGCTCATGTTTAATATTTCGGGTAATTCGATGTCTTCGAGGCGAATCGAAGATGGGTTGAATGGAAGTTCCAGTGGGAACAGTTTGTTGGCGTCCATCATTAAAACCTGAATGAAAATTTAGAGTTTTTTTTTCGTGATAATTTAAAAGACTTACGTTTTCTTTGTCTTGTCGTGTTTTCTTCAGGTATTCTTGCATTTTCATCAAGAAGGTGTCCGAAATTGGTTTCTCGTATGAATCTCGGGTGTAGAGGTTCAATAATTTCATGATCTGAGGAAAAATATGTGAAAAAACTGAAGAAAAAATTGTTGAAAGGGCATACTTGATTTGGTGTTAGAGCGGAGCACATTTCTGCTACAGATTCGACATCCTCATCGTTCTTTCGGGCTTGTAAAAGCTGCGATGCTTGAATTATAGGTTTGATCATGTCCAAAACTCTTGGATCCTGAGAGAAAGATAAAAAATTATTGGCAAATTTAACAGAGACCCAACTTAAGGATAATAGGGGAAGTTGGGGGGAGGATAATAGGGGAAGTGGGGGGAGGATAATAGGGGAAGTGGGGAGGGAGGATAATAGGGGAAGTGGGGAGGGAGGATAATAGGGGAAGTGGGGAGGGAGGATAATAGGGGAAGTGGGGAGGGAGGATAATAGGGGAAGTGGGGGAGGGAGGATAATAGGGGAAGTGGGGAGGGAGGATAATAGGGGAAGTGGGGAGGGAGGATAATAGGGGAAGTGGGGTGGGAGGATAATAGGGGAAGTGGGGAGGGAGGATAATAGGGGAAGTGGGGAGGGAGGATAATAGGGGAAGTGGGGAGGGAGGATAATAGGGGAAGTGGGGAGGGAGGATAATAGGGGAAGTGGGGGGATAATAGGGGAAGTGGGGGGAGGATAATAGGTAGGGGGTAATAGGGGAAGTGGGGAGGGAGGATAATAGGGGAAGTGGGGAGGGAGGATAATAGGGGAAGTGGGGAGGGAGGATAATAGGGGAAGTGGGGGGAGGATAATAGGGGAAGTGGGGAGGGAGGATAATAGGGGAAGTGGGGAGGGAGGATAATAGGGGAAGTGGGGAGGGAGGATAATAGGGGAAGTGGGGAGGGAGGATAATAGGGGAAGTGGGGGGAGGATAATAGGTGGGGGATAATAGGGGAAGTGGGGGGAGGATAATAGGTGGGGGATAATAGGGGAAGTGGGGGGAAGGATAATAGGTGGGGGATAATAGGGGAAGTGGGGGGAGGATAATAGGTGGGGGATAATAGGGGAAGTGGGGAGGGAGGATAATAGGGGAAGTGGGGAGGGAGGATAATAGGGGAAGTGGGGAGGGAGGATAATAGGGGAAGTGGGGAGGGAGGATAATAGGGGAAGTGGGGAGGGAGGATAATAGGGGAAGTGGGGAGGGAGGATAATAGGGGAAGTGGGGAGGGAGGATAATAGGGGAAGTGGGGAGGGAGGATAATAGGGGAAGTGGGGATACTAGGGGAAATGGGGGCGGGGATAATAGGGGAAATGGGGGGGGAGGATAATAGGGAAAATGGGGGTAATAGGGGAAATGGACGGGGGGTAATGGGGGGGAGAATATGGGAATTGGGGGAAATATGTAGGTGGAGGAGGGTGGGAGAAGAATAGGGGAAGTGCGGGAGGGTGGGGGAAGAATAAGGGAAGTTCGAGAGGGTGGGGGAAGAATAGGGGAAGTGAGGGAGGGTTGGGAAGAATGCGAGTGGTTGGGGGAAGAATAGGGGAATGCATTTGGAGGGATTATGATGATAAATATTATCTTACGTTGATTTTCTCATCTCGAACCCATTCTTCAAAGTTAGAGATATTGTATCGAATTTGCATTCCTTTGTTCCAGTTGCAATACTCTTTACGGAGGAGCAGCATATTCATAGCATGTGCACATAACGAGTAGAAAAGCTAGAAAAAAAATTTATGTAATTTTTCCTTTTTTTCACAAATAGAGGATGTTTCTGAAGACTTACTTGCATGAAGAACTGCCCGTGCAATTGCGGGTCGATGCTGTGAAGATTCAAAAGGCGTCGATAATTGGACAAAATGTCAAGGAGTTCGTCGAGTTTAGAAGGAGCCTGAGGAGAAGAAAGCGATTGAGATCTTGCTTTGGTCACTCCAGAATTTAAATGGTCGTTGTCCAAAATTGCGCTTGTCGCATATGGCTGTATTTGATCCTGCATCCTTTTGACGATTTTCTGACACATAGCAACAGCCTCGTCACCAAGCTCCTGTCTAAACTCAGACAAGTCGAAATTCTGCAAACACTGATTGTTCTGCATAGCAGTGTTGTCTTTAGCAAAAGTCGCTTCTCCGCTGTACTGTTTAAGATTCTGAACAAATCTTAAAGTATTTCCCAACCACAATATCGAGGTTTCAATATCCTTTCTCTTAGTGATGACTTTCTTGACCCTGGCTTGATATCCAAGAATCAACTTTTGCAACTAAAAGAACAAAGAAAGTTTATTATTTGGACTCAAATAAACACGAACCATATCATCATCGTTCACATAATCTGTGTAGCGGACAACCATGAACAAGATATAGGCAGGAAGTCCCGGTAAAAGTGTGACAGCAACATTTGGCCTTAGATCGATCAATTGATTTATCATGGATTGTAAATCTTCACTTCGACATTCAAACATTCCCATGTAGTTTCTTTCCTTCTTTTTCACTGCAGGGAGGGCGATTTGATTATCCATCGCTGCAGATTTCGTGACAACGTCGGGAACTGTAAAGCATAAAAAGTAAAAACATTGATGAGCACCGCATGGTTGGCAACACTGTCAAAAGCCCAACTATTTCAGGGTTGCCAGATTATACCCCAAAAAAGTAGCTCAATCAGCCAAATTGGCAACACTGTCAAAGCCCAAACTTGTGGGATTGCAGGGTTGCCCGATTATGCCCCCAAAAGCCCATTTTGCAATAATTCACCAAAACTGGCAACACTGCACTCTGCAGCAAACTTATAAAAATCTTTACCTCCAGCTTCTTGCACGTGTTTCAATAGACGGTTGTATTTCTCGCACATTCTTCTGTATTCTTGTGTTCTTTTGTCATATTTGACATTTAAGTCCTAAAAAAAAAAGATAAAACAGGATTGAAATGTGAAAAATTTTCGTACCAAATTCTCGGATATCAATCGCTTGATTTCGCTCTGGAAATACATATCGCATATAGCAGTTCCAATGTTGTTTGAAACGATGTTGCTCAATCTATCGTTGTCGTCTCTAAGTCGGACAACTTCTGCGACGAGTTCCTCCCTTTCGATATCCCACCTCATCGATTTTTCTTGTAGCTCATTCTCGATTTGCATGAGAGTCTTCTTCTGGGCTTCAAAAGCGAGTACGAGTTCGCCATCTTCGTTGATGACGTTAAAATCGACATCCGCAGTCGGGTATGAACTTCGAGCGAGATTCGACGTGCTCGACGTTTTGCTCCCGAGCAACTCTCGGAGCGAAGCAGCCTCTTGACGAGCTCTCTTGGCCTCTTCTTCCCATTTTTCCGCTTGTTCTGAAACCAATCATAAGCCACAAAAACCACAAAAACAAACCACATACTCGCTATCAGCAACAATGCATCATTTCCAGTCTTTTTCATCGCTTCTTTCTTAACACTCTCTCTCAATTCCAACAAATCGGCCTTCAATCGACTATTTTCAACCTCTAACTCGTCCATCTTAGAAAAAAAAATTAATCTAAATACAAAATTTTAAACGTAAATCATACCAAAATGGACCTATTATGGTTATTGTCATTAGCTTCTTTCGTTTGGCTTTCAAATTTAGAGGCAAGTCTTCGATTTTCACTTTGTAAAGCTGAAATTGTCCTGTGTAGCTTCGACATCAATGATACGTCAATCTATTCAAAGAAAAATGATTTAAAATTAGATATGTTATATTTATAATAATAATGGAACCGTTATCCTTTTTTAGGCCTCTACGTAAGAGCACAGTTTACTGTTTAGCCCCACCTCCTGACCAATAGGAGGCCTTTAGCACAGTTTAGCCACACCTCCTGACCAATAGGAGACTTTTAGCATAGTGTAGCCCAACCTCCTGACCAATAGGAAGCCTTTAGTACAGTTTAGCCAAACCTCCTGACCAATAGGAGACTTTTAGCATAGTTTAGCCTCACCTCCTAACCAATAGGAGGCTTTTAGCATAATTTAGCCCCACCTCCTGACCAATAGGAGGCTTTTGGCACAATTTAGTCCCACCTCCTGACCAATATGAGGCCAGCACAGTTAAGCCTCACCTTTTGGCTATAATTTTATTACCCAAAGAGACTTAAAATGCTGATCCAATGAAATTTCCCTTCAAAACTGATACTTTACCTCAACATCCTGAAGCACAAAAAGGAAACAGAAAGTTTAATTATAGTGAAAAATGATTCTGAAATCAAATTTACCCTTTTTTCAAAAAACTGACCTGATTTTCAGGTGTAGGAGTTTCTCCGCGGCTTGCAATAGAACGGACAGATCCATAACCGATGTCATCTTCTTGATAAGAAACCGAACTAGCATCAGATGAAGATCGTTTATGAATTTTACCGACGTTTTTCTCAAGAGCTTCTATCCTTTGCTCGTAGCTTTCTTTTTCGGCGAGCAACTTTTGACGTGAAAGCCTTTCCTCGTTGAGATCTTTTTCAAATTCTTTTTGTTTCGCATCCATAACTTGTTTTACTTCATCTACAAATAAATAAGATTAAAACAGGCCAAAATATCGAAACAAACCTTCTTTCGATGCTATTATTTTACTGAGGTTTTCAATCTCTTTTTTCAATTTGTCGATTTCTTTGGACTCCATTTCTTCTTTTTCTTTATTCTTTTGAATCATTTGATCCTAAAAATTCATCAGAAAAGAACTTAAGTTCATCAAGATCTTACTGTTTCAGTGATCTGCATTTTAAGAAGATTCGTGAGATCAATAACTTCTTGATCTTTCTCAGTAAGCTGGCTTTTGGTAAGCTTAAGTTGAGCCTCAATCCCTCGTTTTGTAACCAAAGTTGCTTTTAACTCTTTCACTTCATTCGCAAGCGTTTTTTTCGCATTCAATTCTTTTGCCTGTCAAAACATAAGTAAAAGTTTATTTTTATACGTTTTTTACCATTTCTTCTATCTTTTGTTGTAACGATATTATCTTATTTTCAAGCCCTTTGTTCAGCTTTTTAAGATGCTCCGCTGATTTTGCTTCTCGTTTCATCTTTTTCACCCTAAAATTTAAAATAAGGAATAAAATCTGCAAAAAAGTGAGCAAAGTTACCTTTTTCTAGCCAAAAATCTGCGAATAGCAGATTGACAAATAACGATTCGCCTTTGTTGTTTTTGATATTTCTTTTTATGGAGCCACATTCGGATAGTTTTTTGAATAATAATTGCCTGAGAAATGAAAGATAAGAAAAAAATGGATATAAAAGAAAAAAATTTTTACCGCTTTGGTGTGGCGCATGTGTTGAAATTTCTTTCGCATTAAATATCCTCGACCGCGAGCCTGAAGGGCGAGAATGGTCTTCTTGGTCTTAAGGAACCGTGTTTGTATTAACCATCTTCTCATCCATTTTTGAATTATGACCGCAGCCTTGTTTCTTCTTAAATCTTCAACCCGTTTTCTCGCCAAATATCCCCTGATGTTCTTCTGTATCGTAATTGTAGCATTGATAGTCCGCTTGTAGCGTCTCCTAGCCAAAAAGCCTCTGACGGCAGTCTGCATTTTGATGCAAGCCTCCAAAAGCTTTTCCGATCTCAATCTTTCCAAATGAGCGACAGAACCCGCTCTGAAGAATATCTTCGTAGATCCGAACTTACATTGCTGATCCGGCATCAAGATAGTCAGCAGCTTTTGACAAGTCGCTCTTGGGTTTTCTCTATCTATGGGGACTTTTGAGCCACAAAGAGGATGATAGCGGTTCAAAAAGTCATTGTAGAGCCATCTCGAAGGGAAACCAGCTGCGCTGATCCTTATAGTCTCAAGGACACCGCAAGCCCTTAATTGCTGCACTACACGACTTGGGCTATAGACAAAAGCATCTTTTTCATCATTTGGTTTTACACAACGAATATAATGAGGAGTCGTCGAATTCAAAGTTTCCATAAGAGCTCGAAGGGAATCTCTAAATTGAGACCCCACAGTTTTCTTATTCTTTAAAGTGTTTGCAGGAGGAGGTTGCTTTTGTTGAATGCTTAGCCTCACCTTAGGCTTGGGGACATCAAGCTTATTATCCTGGACATCCCCAGTCAGGACTTTTTTGAGAAAAACGTTGGAACTCATTTTCAAAAGAGTGATCTGTTCTTCAATAACAGTATCGCGATTTTTTTCCAAAAAGCCATTAACGTCGTATTCAACTTTATCAGCGAAATGAATAACGATGAAGGAATTTGATCCAAATCTTGGTTTTGAGAAATGCTTCTGTTGGGCGCATTTGGTTATGAGTTTTTCAGCGAATGAATTATCGGATCCCTTGGGCATACGGCATTCTTCATCAAGCAAATCCAAAATTCCCAATTTAAGTTCGATCAAGTCAATGCAAGGTTGATTATCGTAAAAATCGATAAATGTCCATTCGATTTCTTCTTTGTAATATTCATCTTGTTCTAGCTTGAAAACGTGCAAATTGAATTGTTGTTGAAGTTTTTCGTTGGCATAATTGATGCAAAATTGTTCAAAACTGTTCGTTTCGAATGTTTCAAAGCCATAAATGTCGAGTATGCCGATAAATCGAAATTTCGTTTTTTGATCGGAGGTGAGCGCACGATTGACTTGTTTGACGATCCATTTAAAAAGCGAAGCATAAATATGTTTGGCGAATGCATCTCTGGCACCTGAAGCCTTTAAAAAAGATAAATTAAACCAAAAAATAAAATAAATAAAAATACCTCATTGGCCGTCATTGGTTTATTTATGGATTCCCGAGTGCTTATGATTCGCCTGAAGCATAAACATTCTCGAAGTTCATCCGAATTGACATTCATCAGCTCGGAAAATATTCGTAAATGTTTGTCTTTGGCTGAAACTTCGCATCCTTCATTGGAAGAAGAGTTAATTGATATGTTTCCGAGGTGAAGTATCGATGCAAGTATAATGACTAGATTTTTGATTATATCATCGGAAAATCCTAAAGTTTGAAGCGCTTTAACAGTATCTGAATATTGCTTGTAATCGTCTACTCCTTCGATTTGATTGCTCGAATTGCTTAGATAATTAAAATTGTGAGCTTCACCTAAAAAAAGGGTGATTTAGGGCAGATTCAGGGTAAACGACATGAAAAGCACCCTAAAAATTTCATGTACTTGAATAGCTGAGGATCTTCAATACTTACTTAAATACAAATGTTTGAGGTCATCTCGTGCAGCGCATATTTGATAGAAGATATGGTAGTTTCTCTCTTCGCCAGCTTGAACGATGACACGAGATTTTTCAAGAAGATATGTATTCATACTGGCGCCGATGATTCTATAATTTTTGTCGAATTCGATTTCTGTGTATTTTCCAAAGCGAGAGCTATTATCGTTTCTGGTTGTTTTGGCGTTTCCGATTGCCTAAGAAAGTTTTATTAACATTTTGTCCAAAAAAAAAGGATATACTTACTTCCATGATTGGGTTGGCAGCTAAAACCTTTTTTTCAACTTGAGTCTCAGTCGATGAGCCTCCAATTGTGGCAAAATAACGCATCGCATATTTCGCTGAGACTGTCTTTCCCGCTCCAGATTCTCCAGAAACGATAATACTTTGGTCTCTTTGTTCTCGCTCGAGTTTTGTAAACGCTTCTTCGGCGACAGCGAAAATGTGCGGATCGAGATCGCCCATTGCTTGACCCCTGTATGCCCATATTGTTTCAGAGTCATAAATAGAGAGATCACAATATGGGTTTATAGCGACTAACACGATTCCTAACGAAAACTAATTATCAAGGTATATTTTAAGGCTTAAAACATACCACAGTATGTATAAATTGAATTGTTTTTGCAAAATCTAAATTGAAGATTGTGCAAAACGGCGGGTTCGTGGAGATATGAGAGTGAAATAAGGTTATTTTGGCCAATGAGAATATCAGGATTTCGAAGCGGTGGTAGGTGTTCGTGCGTAGGAACTTTAATTTCTTTCGTCTCATTTTCTTCGGTCAGAACGATCAGTTTCCCTTTTTCATATTTTTCGAGAACTTTCGCACCGATCCAGACTTTTGTCGGGTGTTGGACCCAAACTCTCGCTCCCTGTAAAAAGAAAGAAAAATTCAGTTTTCGTCTCCACCACTGGGATTAAGAGAAGGAATGTGCTTTTGGCAGATCATATGAGCAATTTTAAAAAAGATTGACATAAAGCTCACTATAAAATAAATATCTTTGTGGAGACTCGCCGGCTCCCACATAAGAAAACGTTTTTGAAATGAATCATCACTCACTAACATTTAAAGATTTTTTTTTTATAAAACAAAAATAAAGATAAATACTATAATATAATCGATAAAATAAATCTAGGAAGGTTAACTGCTAATTGCTAAAATCAATTGAATGAACCTAAAATAATATTTTATTTTATAAATCATATGACCTAAAACAGATGTTTTGTTTTATATTGGTCATATTAGTGCAAATCTTGCTATAAATTTAATTTTTCACCACTAGAGCAGTGGGCTACGGGCTAGCAGCAATAGAGCACTGGTTCCCATTGATCACCGAAGTTAAGCCGGATCACGGTCCTGTAGTCCCCCCTCCTATCCCCAGGGGGGTGAGGCAAGGGGGCTCTTATAGTACTATAATGTGGAATAAGAGCTAAAAAAAAATATATGCACCCAACTCTGATTACCCCCATCAACTTAACCCCCAGGCCCCAAAGCCACCCAATTTGATCCAACTCCCTTAACCCCCCCCCCGCCATAAACAAGCCCCCATAACCTTCAAATCCAAAATTCCTCAATAATTCCCCCAACTCATCCCATTGCCCTTATTCATCACCCCAACTAATACAGATCACCACACTTCAGAAGCCCAATCAACACATTATTAAATATCTTAATGATTCCTTCCATTTTATCCTCCTATATAACACTCCTCCTATCTTTTACCCCAACAAACCGTTCTCCCCCCCCCCACAAATTACTACCTCAATAATTTCCTCACTCCCCCCCCCCACCCTTAACACAAAGTGTTAATAGATCATCATCGTAAAAGGAGCAAAATATGTCTATAAAGAATCATTTCTCACCTAAAATGTTAACCTGGGAGACTCATATCTGTTTCAAAAAACCTTAACATTTACTTGAATTTGAACCAACTCACAATATCATATCGGTCGGCAAAATGATTCGCAGACTCCCATAATTCGAATCTTTTTCTAAACGAAAAATCAGCTTCGATATCTCGTTTTTTGAAAAATCTAAAATCCATCGAAGTCGATCGAATTGCACATTAAACACAAAAATCGTAATAATAAAATCATTTAAACAAAAATCACGTTCTATAGTAAAGGTACAAACATTTGATGAATGGAATACCTTCAGACTGTAGGTATTACATAACAGCTAAGTCCCCCCAAAACAACGGATAAAAAACCCGATGTCCTTACAAAAAAAAACTTGGAATTTATATTCAAATTATTCTTATCACTTCCTTATATAAAACGTGTACACTTTTGTAAGTGCTACCTCAACTAACAAGTAAGCGTCAATTTATATGGTACATACTGATATGCAATTATTACTATGTCATTTTAGCGGATTTTTTTTTTTTTTATTGTAATATTAATCAATATTAAAATATTGATCAATATTATGTATTTATTTTCAATTTAATATGATAAATTTCTCCATTTTCCAAAGATTCCTTGAAAAACTGTTGTTTACAAGCTATGGAAATAATCAACCAATTTCATCTGCAAAATTCTTTAAATTTTTTCTTTTGTTTACACATAACGATTTAATTAATGGATTGAATTGCTTCTTTATTTTGCCCAAAAAGCATCATTGAAAATAAAGAATCAAAACCACAAATCAATTCATCAAAATTGATGCAATTTTTATCACAACCTAACTAGTATTGTAGGTAATTTCGGTCAAAAAAACAAAATCATGAGGTGCAACAAATTCGTTTTTTGACATATATCATGAACCGAAAGAGATTTTAATTTTTTTTAAAACGTACCTTAAAGTATGAATCTGGTGAAATATTCATTTTGTATGTGCAGATGTTGAGACTTTAAAGGAACTTCAGTAGGCGTGAATAGTCAGGAATTCCAAGATAACAAAGAAAGACAAATTTCATTCTGATTTTAAAATCCCTTGAGGTCTTCAGGACATCAACAGAAGGGTCAAAGGTCTCTCATTTTGTGACCTTTTGAGGACCATTTTAAAGTGAATTTTACTTGCAAAAATAAGTTTATGGAATGGAAGTTTTGGCATAAGGAAAATTAAAAAAAAAATGTTTGATTACAAGTAACTGATTAGTTTTTTTTTATTGAACTCCCACTGGGTCAGGTGGTTTTTAATCGATTTTGTGATTCGACAGAAGAGTTTAGAATCGATTATGTACGATTTCCCGGCTAAATTTTAAAAAGCTGATGTATAGCCTTTCACCATAGACTCTTTCACAATTTTTTTTTATAGAATTGATGGCACCGGATTACATATCATAAAATAAGGACAATTTTAAAGTGACAAGATAGTAAAAATGAATAAAACACGTTGAATTTTGGTTAAAAATTAAAAAAAAACACTTTTATTGGTTAAAATACATATGATAAACGCATTAAAGGTTTCCATTAATTTGGTCACCAGTATTGCCAACTGCGAGGTTGGAGTGCTCCTAACTGCACTGATGCAATGCTGCCAACTGCACGGTTGTAGTGCTCCCAACAGCACGGTTTCAGTGCTCCCAAAAGCACGGTTTCAGGGCTCCCAACAGCACGGTCTCACTGCTCCCAAAAGCACGGTTTCAGGGCTCCCAACAGCACGGTCGCACAGCTCCCAACTGCACGGTTTCAGGGCTCCCAACAGCACGGTCGCACAGCTCCCAACTGCACGGTTTCAGTGCTCCCAACAGCACGGTCGCACAGCTCCCAACTGCACGGTCGCAGAGCTCCCAACTGCACGGTTGTACTGCTCCCAACAGCACGGTCGCACAGCTCCCAACAGCACGGTTTCAGTGCTCCCAACTGCACGGTCGTAGTGCTCCCAACTGCACGGTTTCAGTGCTCCCAACTGCACGGTCGCAGAGCTCCCAACTGCACGGTCGTAGTGCTCCCAACTGCACGGTTTCAGTGCTACCAACTTCACGGTCGTAGACCTCCCAACTGCACGGTCGCACAGCTCCCAACTGCACGGTTTCAGTGCTCCCAACAGCACGGTCGCAGACCTCCCAACTGCACGGTCGCACAGCTCTCAACTGCACGGTTTCAGTGCTCCCAACTGCACGGTTTCAGTGCTCCCAACTGCACGGTTTCAGTGCTACCAACTGCACGGTTTCAGTGCTACCAACTGCACGGTCGCAGAGCTCTCAACTGCACGGTTTCAGTGCTCCCAACTGCACGGTCGCAGAGCTCCCAACTGCACGGTCGCAGAGCTCCCAACTGCACGGTCGTAGTTCTCCCAACTGCACGGTTTCAGTGCTACCAACTTCACGGTCGCAGACCTCCCAACTGCACGGTCGCAGCGCTCCCAACTGCACGGTCGCAGCGCTCCCAACTCCACGGTCGCAGCGCTCTCAACTGCACGGGTGCAGTGTTGCCAACTGTAGTGGGGGGGGGGAAGAGAATAGGTACTAGGTAAGTAGCAGTGAAGTGTCTTTTTGACTCTGCGATCTCTCAGTCATGGCCAATGGTAATCCAACGCCAAATAATAATTTTTCTAGGAAGTTTTTCCATAAGCAAGTTAAAATTTCTTAAAACTGAACCTTGGGAGTTTTAAGTTGGCAACCCTTATCAACGAAAACTTGAAGACCTTTTTTAAAAAATAAAATTTAAAATGATTTATGGTGATTAACCGATTTCCATAACCGGTGATTAACCGAGGTCCTTAATTTGGTACGTTTAAAAATCAGCTGTTAGGATCAATAATAACAACAAATATCAAGGAGGCCGTAAAACGAAACCGAGAATGGGAAAAAAGAAACTCGAAAGGTTGAATGGTTGACACAAATTTTTCCCCCATTCCGGACACGAATTTTGACGTTTCCGATGACCCGGGCAGATCCGCTCAACGGAGATTCCGACGTTGAAATGTAGAAAAAGGAGAAAATCCGAAAAACTCCCTCGAAGCCAACAAATCGTTCGTCCCGTTTTATCGAGTTCCTAGACCGGAAATTTCCGATTGTCGGGATTCAAAAAATGGCCTCTGGAGATGCGGACGAAATTCAAGTGATCGACACCTTCAGCAAAATGAAAACGGACGGGGCGACCTCGGAATTCAAAGACGACGACAGTCTCAGAGGTAGGGAGCCAAACGAAAAAAACTAAAAAAAACGTCAAAATAATATAGCCGCCCTCCCCGCTTAGGTCATCAAAAGTCACACCCACTTTTCATCAAAATTCATTTTCATTTTTTCACACCTGAACAATAAAAAAAAAAAAATTAAAAAACAAACCAAACTGTCAACAAGACTGACTCAAAATTTGTGAATTCCTTAAGCAAACAGTGATAACGTGACAATTAAAACGTTTATCTCAAGGACGATGGAATTTTCGTTTTTCCTATTTCATTACACAAAATGTACCTAATACGTAAAATAAGCTCTCAAATTCAGGGTAAAAAAACTTATTTTATGATAATTTATTATTTTCTTTTTCAGACGAAGATGCTGACGAGTTTGGGAAGAAAGATGTAAGTTTTGGTTGTTTTTTGTGTGGAATTTTTGATAATTGGATTGGTTTTTTAGGGTTCTTTGTCGCGTCAAAATGGAGCGATGGCGAGGCATAAGTCGGAGAGGGAGAAGAAGCTTGGACATCGGAGGGTCGGAACTGGAGGCGAAGTTACCTACAAAAAAGTCAGTATTGGGGTCGAATAGTGCTTGGTAGTGGGAAATCCGAATTTTGTGATGTTTCGAGAATTTGTGAAAATTCATCGCCAAGATAATTTGTTGCCAAAAGAGAAAAACTTGAAATTTCCCAAAAATTTTGGCACTTCAGACCACTTGAAACCAAATACCCCCACCTCACCTCCCACTATTATCCTATCACCTCTCCTACCCTCTGCTACTCTCTGGAGTCCTGGCACTTTCATATGAGACCTTAATTTATGTTATCCCCAGAACGCCCTGAAAAAAAGGGCCCTTTTTCACTTGATTTTGTGTTTAGACACTACTGGTCTAGTTAAACTAGATATTTCTTTAGGACTAATAAGGCCCTTTGTTGCTTTGTTTTTTATCATATTAGGTGACTAGGGTCTCTTTACCTAGATACTAGTCCTTTAAAACTAATAGGGCCCTTTCTAGCTTGGTTTTTGATCCTTTTTGGACACTAGGGTTTCTTTAACTAGATACTTTTACTATTCAGCTATTAGGGGGCCCTTTTTAGCTTGGTTTTTGACCTGTTTTGGTCACAAGGGGGCCCTTTTAACAAATACTACCTATTCCTTTATGGCAAAAGGGCCCTTTCTAGCTTGGTTTTTGATCCTTTTTGGACACTAGGGTTTCTTTAACTGGTTACTATTACTTTACAGCTATTAGGGGGCCCTTTCTAGCTTGGTTTTTGATCCTTTTTGGACACTAGGGTTTCTTTAACTAGATACTTTTACTATTCAGCTATTAGGGGGCCCTTTTTAGCTTGGTTTTTGACCTGTTTTGGTCACAAGGGGGCCCTTTTAACAAATACTACCTATTCCTTTGGCAAAAAGGCCCTTTCTAGCTTGGTTTTTGGTCCTTTTTGGGCACTAGGGTTTCTTTAACTAGATACACAGCTAACTTTACAGCTATTAGGGGGCCCTTTTTAGCTTGGTTTTTGACCTGTTTTGGTCACAAGGGGGCCATTTTAACAAATACTACCTATTCCTTTATGGCAAAAGGGCCCTTTCTAGCTTGGTTTTTGATCCTTTTTGGACACTAGGTTTTTTTTAACTAGTTACTATTACTTTACAGCTATTAGGGGGCCTTTTCTAGCTTCGTTTTTGATCCTTTTTGGACACCAGGATCCTTTTCGACTAGATACTATTCCTTTACTACAAATTAGGGCCCTTTTTGTCTTGATTTATGGACAGTAGGGGCATTTTGTGGCTTTATTAGAACTATTGGCTCATGTTTTACACTTGTAGTTAGATTCATATTTCTTTACAACCATTTTTAGACACTATGGACCCTTTTAACTAGATTCAGTTCCTTCAAAACTAATAGGGCCTCTTTTAGCTTGTTTTTTGATCTTTTTTGAACACGAGGGGCCCTTTTAACTAACCTATTCCTTGAGAAAAAGGGCCCTTTTTATCTTGATATGTGATCTTTTTTTGGCACTGTGGGCCTTTTTATCTAGATGCTATTCCTTTAAAATTAATAGGGCCCTTTATAGGTTGGTTTTTATCTTTTTTGGACACTAGGGTACCTTTTGACTAGATACTATTCCTTGACCTCAAATTAGGGCCCCTTTTTGTCTTGATTTATGGACACTAGGGGCACTTTTTTTTTTTTTTGCCCTAGTTGGAACTATTGGCTCATATTTTACACTTACACAAGTTTAACACGATTTTACACTTGTAGTTAGATTTATATTTCTTAACAACCAATAGGGCCTTTTCTAGCTTGATTTGTGATCATTTTTGGACACTATGGACCCTTTTAACTTGATTAAGTTCCTTTAAAACTAATAGGGCCTCTTTTAGCTTGCTTTTTGATCTTTTTTTGAACACGAGGGGCCCTTTTAACTACCTGTTCCTTGACAAAAAAGGCCCTTTTTAGCTTGATTTGTGAGGTTTTGGACACTATGGGCCTTTGTATTTAGATACGATTCCTGTAAATCTAATAAGGCCCTTATCAGCTCGTTTTTTAAAATTCTTTTTGTACACCAGAAGCCCTTTTCGACCGTTTTGTCAAAAAGAAAGCAAGGATGATATCCTCGAATCCAAATTTTTAGTGATCAACCCAAGAGTATATTATTTCAAAATGGTTGAAAATTCTCACATAAATAAAGACAAAGCTATTTTACGTGTATTTTGACGTTATAAAGCTCCCATCGGCTTAAGGGGATCAGCCTAAGTTAAAAGGATTAGTAATAAATAATTTTCCGACCATGCAGAGGGGTAAAAGCCGAAAATTCCAAAAGCTAAACGGTATAAAAATTGGTTCACAATTATTTATAAACAATTCCATAAAAAATCATGTTCCATTTTGAGTAATGAGATTATTTTTAAAAATTAATAATCATGTTTTAGATTCAAACATCTCAAATTATGGGTTCGATTCAACTTGGGATACAACATGCAGTTGGAGGTCTCGCATCAAAACCCGAAAGGGATTTACTCATGCAGGACTTCATGACTGTCGAGACAACAACTTTTGCTGCCGACGGGTCCAGCCAGACTCCAGCCCATCACTACTCCGAGTTCATCTTCAAGACTTATGCACCCATCGCTTTTCGTTATTTTAGAGACCTTTTCGGGATCCAACCCGACGATTTTCTGGTACCAAACAACCTCCATCCACCCAAAATCCTTCTCATTATTTTTTTTAGATATCATTCTGTAGTTCGTCCCTTAGAGAATTATCAAATCCAGGTGCTTCTGGCTCTATATTTTATTTAACCGCCGATGATGAATTCATCATTAAAACCGTTCAACACAAAGAAGGGGAATTTTTACAAAAATTACTCCCTGGATATTATATGGTTTGTTTTTTAATTGTTAAATGCGATTTATCTTCATTTATTTTTCAGAATTTAAACCAAAACCCAAGAACGCTGTTACCAAAGTTTTTCGGCCTCTATTGCTATCAAGTATGTTAAATCCTTATCACTTAAAACTACAATTTATCTAAGAAATGGGCAGAATACACACATTATATCAACTATGATTACTTTTTTGGAATTATGGTTACCAGTTAGGGTTTCTGCAAGTAATTGTTGACCCTCACGATTACAAATTTTGATTACAGCCACTATTACAGTAAAAAAATTTACGATTACAGTAATAGTAATCCTGAAAATTGAACAATTATTACATATGATTAGTAATCATAATTGCGATTACTGCCCATCCTGCCACAGTTGCAAATATATTAATTTTTAAATTTTTTTTTAGTGTAATCATAAAAATATACGGATGGTAGCTATGAATAATTTACTTCCTTCAATAATACCTATGCATCAAAAATATGATTTAAAAGGTTCAACTTATAAAAGAAAGGTAAAAAAAAAATAAAAAAAATTATTGCTAATTAATTATATTTTAGGCGTCAAAATCGGAAAGAAGTAAAAAATCTCCGACTTATAAAGATTTAGATTTTATGGATCACCATCCTGAAGGAATTTTCCTTGAGGCTGACACGTATACGGCTCTTGTTAAAACGATCCAAAGGGATTGTAGGGTACGTTTGTGCCCCAAAAAATGGAACATTTTAACTTTTTCTTTCTTTTTAGGTGCTTGAAAGTTTTAAAATAATGGATTACAGTTTATTAGTAGGTGTACATAATTTAGATCAAGATTCTCGTGATAGAAGTAAAGTAAGTCTTGTTTTAATGTTGTTTTGATGATTTTTGATGTTTTATTTTCTGAAGGATATTTCTGAGGAGCCTGTAGAAACGGAAAGGGGTCTCAAACGAGTAAAATCGCTCAACAGACACAAATTAGTAGCACATTCCACGGCAATGGAGAGTATACAAGCCGAAAGCCAGCCTATAGACCACCAAGGAGACGTACCGTAAGTTAATCTTTAGAATCTGTTAATAATTAATTAATTAATTTCAGCCCTGGCGGTATCCCTGCACGAAATGCGAAAGGAGAACGACTTTTATTGTATTTAGGAATAATCGACATTTTACAAAGTTATCGCCTTAAGAAAAAATTAGAACATACATGGAAATCCATTTTGCATGACGGAGTAAGTTTTTCAATTTTAATTTCATTCTGATTTCCAATCTTTTTCAGGATTCTGTCTCCGTTCATCGCCCTGGATTTTACGCGCAACGATTTCAGGATTTTATGGCGACGACCGTCTTTAAAAAAATACCATCACGTGAGTTCAAGTTTATTTTATCATTTTCGTGGAAATTTTCCACATAAACGATACAAACATATAGAAATGACACTTAAAACCTTTCAGGGACATCGATTTTTCTTAGACATAACTTTAGTCCTTTTTTTGAGTGTTTTTTTATTTAATTCCATTTAAACGCTTATTCAATTCTCGAGTTCTTCTATGCCCTTTAATACTATTTTATGAAAAAGATATTTTTCTCTATTTTTTTACGATATTGTACTTTTGTGAACACATTTTACTATTTTCAGTCTATCTTTTGCATCAGATTTTTTATTTTAATCACTTTTTGGTCAAAAGAGTTGGGTATGGATTTTAAATAAAATTAATTTTTTTGTCAGGTAAATTATGTGGGAAAAAGTAGGATTTGCCCTAAATTTTATAAATTAATTTCTCAAAATTAGGTAATATTCATTATTTTTAGTATTGAACTAATCACAAGATTTGGTCTACAAAGGGGGGGGGGGATCGTTTTAGGGTCCAATTCTGTCTATGGATGCTATCTTAAGGGTGGAAATGTAAGATTAAGTTAATTCATATGTTATACTGAGTGTGCAAAAATTTCAATTTTTGCCCAAAATCCAGTCAATCTAAGCCTGGGGGTGGAAAAAAATAAGGTATTTTGTTTCTCTATGGAAATGTGTAGGGGATAGTCCCCTGATTAACCAAAAGAAAGTCCATAACCGAAACCTGTGCGATTTCGCATCAGGAGCGATTTTTTTTCTTTTTTTTCGCAAATATCTTGAAAACCGTAGGTCGTAGGCGAAATAATTTTTAGTACAAAATTGTAGATTTTTGAATTTGCTACAATTTTGAGCTAATACAATTTTTTGTAGGACCAAACATTATCTGAGCTACGAGGTGGAAAAAAAAGGGGTTTTCGAGTTTTTGCTCTGAAAAAAAAAAAAAAAAGGAAAATTTTAGAAAAGTCGGAAAAAAGCAAGGAAGGCGTTTTCTAATCAAAAAAGCATACTAAGTAAACGTTGTAGAGAATTCAATTTCCATTAAAATCAACTATCGAGAATCAATTAACGACAAATAGGTAGGGGTGGGGGTAAATTTCAAAAATAAATTTTTTGCTCCAGAAGGACCTATCGCCTCGTAGCTCAGATGCGTTTGTTCCTAAAAAAAAATCTTAGTAAATCAAATCTGTAGCTTTAATTTTGTTTTTATAAAATTTTTTGAAATTTCCATTTTTTAATGAAAAAAATTTTTTTTTAATTTACCCCCACTCCTGCCTATTTATCGTTAATTGCTTTTTAAGAGTTGTTTTCAAAAGGTAATTAAATTCTCTACAACTATTATTAAGTAGACTTTTTTGATTAGATGACGTCTTCCCTCCTTCACAGGTCAAAATAGAAAACCCCGTTTTTTTTTCCCACCTCGTAGCTCAGATACGTTTGGTCCTACAAAAAATTGTATTAGCTCAAAATTGTAGCAAATTCAAAAATCTTTAATTTTGTACTTAAAATTATTTCGCCTACGACCTACAGTTTTCAAGATATTTGAAAAAAACGAAAAAAATCAACTTAAAGCGCACGGATTTCGGTTACAGACTTTTTTTTGGTTAATCAGGGGACCAACCCCTACACATTTCCGTACAGAAACAAAATATCTTATTTATTTCTTTCATTTGGCCTTCTCGGGCTTATATTGACTGGACTACAACAGAGGAAAGAAGAAAAAAAAAATCGTTTTAGGGTCCAATCCTGTCTATGGATGCTATCTTTAGGGTGGAAATATAAGATTTAGTTTTCGTATGTTATACTGAATGTACAAAAATTTCAATTTTTTCCCTAAATAATCCAATTTTGTTCTTTAATTATTTATCAACCACTCTTTCCTATGTCTTTTATTTTTTTGTTTTCCTCACATAAACACCAGGGTGGCCGCTAACCAGGAAATATGGAAAATTTCAGGTGCCTTTTTGAGTTAATTAAAAAAAAAATTTTGGCGGCCACCCCATTACACCACAGTATTAAAAATAAAATTTTAAAATTCAAGTAAAATGTACATAAAATTGTGCTTGTTAACATGTGCATCATGGAATTTTTTATTTTCCCCGAAACATAAGCTTGTTGCACAAAAGAATGGTTTAAAAGGAAACAAGCATAAGAAGTTCTAAAGAAAGTAAAACCCTGTATAATTCTCACATCCTAGCACTTTGTACATATTGCATCGAAACTCGGTGTCCCTTTTATCTTGTTTTATTGTTGTCTCCGCTCTAAAAATTTTACTTTTTTCATCTCTATTCTTAAACAATGTTAAAACAATTGTTATTTTCTCTATTCCAAGTGGACTTGCCAGAAATAAAAGGAAACCATAGAAAATTTAGGACGCTCGTCTCAAGTTACATAGGTAAACACAGTTTCAACAAAATGCACGCATTGAAAAAAATAAAAAAACAAAATCATAAACATTATTTTTGGGTATCCATAAAAAAAAAGCTTTTTATAGCACTAATGCTTAAACTAATTTTTTTAGCAAATTTTTTTTTCATACAAAATTAACTGCCCAATTATAATTTTTTTTTCAACGGTTCATATACACAGTAACATACAGAGTTCTAATTTTTTTTTCTAATGCTTTCAGTGTTGTGTGCATGTTGTGATTTGTTCACATATGTGTTCACATGGTAGAAATTGATGGCATGAAGGTTTTTTACACAAATTTTTTTTTGGTTATTTTCGGGATTTTTAAATGTTCTAGATTTTTTTGTGTTTTTGTCATTTATTAAGATTCGATTGAATTTACAGCTTTAAAGCATTCGCCTTCGAAGAGGAAAAGTATTTCGAGGCCCGTGCGAGCGCAGGATTCAATCGAAATTGATGGTACAGGTAATATTTTAATTATTTTTTATGGGGGAATTGGTAGAAATAAGAGATTAGGAATAATGTGGTATTTTATATCATATAGCAGGCACCTCTGGGAATGGACATAGCAAACCAAGTAAGGAAACACCTTTTAGATTTTTAGTAGTCGACATAAATCACAAAAAAATGAAGGGAAAAAAGGCACCTCTTAGTTGACATTACTACAGCATTTGCATTAATGGTGGAATACCTGGGTGGGAGGGAATTTTTTTCCCCTGCTGAACCGAACCCTCTGGTGATCAGCAACTTTTTAAGGGATATGGGCTTCTTGCAAAATATATATATATATATATATATATATATATATATATATATATATATACACACATATATATACACATATATATACATACACATTATAAATAATAATAAATAGACGTGTGAAAAGTTCAAAAAATTTTTGCTTCTAAAAGTTGATTTTGTTTGAGTGTTGAGGTGCCTTTTTCCATTTAAACAAGGATATTAAGTTCTCCGTTCTTTTGTTTCCCGTTTTTGTCTTTTTGTTGTCTTCCATTTTGTTCTTTTTATTAAAACGAGTCGCTCTGGGTGTTTTCTTTGTATCTGGAATGATCAGGTTCGCCGGAGACAGCGACTTCGCCTCCGCCTCCTTCGTACCCGTCGGTCCTTAAGGACAAGCCAAGCCCAGCGACACCTGCCCAACCGCTCCAAACTAAGGCCCCACCACCTGTTCCTCCTCGTGGCCTACCTAGGAAACATAATACAGGTCCATTTCATCACATATCCGCAACATAGTGGACTCAAAAAGAAATTTTTAAACGGCACTGCTTTTTTGGTTTTTATTTATCTGTAAATATGCACAGTCCACTTTGTTGTCGATATTTTTGCTTTCTTTTCTCATTGTATGCATTTTTCGTTTTTTTAGCTCCCGTGTTTGTAGCAGTATTGGGCATTATTTGAATTTTGTTCTAATTTTAGCCCAATACTTGTAGTTTTAGCATAGCATAAATGTAGGCTCAAGAGTGTTTAGTTTAAAACAAGAATTCTAAATACATCGAAGACTTCTCGCATGAAATTTTTTTGGCTCACCTTGGTGGTTTTTTTATTTTTAAATTTCCAATTTACTTGGATGTTTTTTGAACGGTTAAAGAAATCTGGTCATCTTTTCCCCTCTTTAACTTCCTTTTATAAGGTCCCAGGAAGTTATTCAGGAAGGTTACACTGGAAAGTCAGCTTCTATTTATTTATAAAATTATTTAAAAGCATCAGAAAATGTTCCAAAGGTTTACACTGCATGAAATTTGCTTACAAACACCAAAAATGAGTTTGAGACATCTTTAATTTTTATGTTACTTGTATCCAAGCATTTCTTATTTTATTATTCTTGTAAAAAAATCAAAATAATTATAGAAAACAGGACTAGAGGATTCTAGAGGGGGGTGGGGGTAGCTAATACAGTAGGTATGTCAGCCAGAGTGGACTAGCTGTATTTCCTGCTTAAGACATGGTATTTAAAATTTTAAGAAGAATGGTGGGGTTAACAGGGGCATATAAGAGGTAACGGGAGGTAAAGTTCTACATAAGATTCTACATAAAATAGTCGTGTCCGAGCTTTTCTTCCAATTGGCCCCATGGGAGGGGTGGCGCCCTATTGAAGTCAAAATACGAATTTTTCAAAATCGACAAATAATCTATTGATTTATTTGTAAAATTGCACGAGGAATCCGATGGCATCAATAAAAAAATTCTAGGATCAATTTTTTTCGAGTTATCGCTAAAAAACCGCTTTTGAAACTAAGTAAACTACCCCAGGAAAATTTTTCTCGTCAAAAACAACATTCAAATTCAAAATAATTTTATTTCTGCTGTACATACATATATAATACAAAAATTTACATTTACACATATAATATTTTATAGTGAAATATGTACAAGCAGCAGCTTGCCAAAGAATAATACTTGTGTGGCAAGCTGGATAGAAAATTACAACATTAAATATTGAACATAAAAATTTAAAATAAATAAAAAATTACGGATTTCTTCGGAAAGAAAATACAATAAGTGAATAATTTTTTTTTTTTTTTTTTTTTTTTTTAAATATAGAAAAAAAAAGAAAGAAAAAAGAACAAAAATAAAATTGAATACGATTTGATTAAGAAATTAAACTAAAATTTTGGAATAGATATATTTTTTAAATTTATTTAGGTTTTGGAACTGAGTATATGAAAATTTATATTGAAGGGAAAGTTTAATGGCGATATTTACAGGATGTCTTAAAAATATATTAGTATTAATTTTTGGAAGTCTTAAATTAGTAGCACTTTGTAATCTGGTTAATGAATTTTGTACATAATTATGGGATAGTTTTATTTTAAATAGTTTTATTTAAAATTTTTATTTTACATTATATTCGTACTCAGCACCCCAAAAAACTTATAAATATTATTCAATTTTATCAAGGAATCACTAAAAGATAAAATTTTTTTATTTTTTAATCTTGATAAAATTTAATACCTAAGTTTTTTGGGGTTCTGAGTACGAATATGATGTTGTTTTTGACGAGATAAATTTTCCTGGGGTAGTTTACTTAGTTCCTAAAGTGGTTTTTTAGCGATAACTCGAAAAATATTGGTCCTAGAATTTTTTAATTGATGCCATCGGATTCCTTGTGCAATTTCACATAGAAATCAATAGCCTGTTTGTCGATTTTGAAAAATTCGTAATTGGACATTGGAAGAAACTTTCGGACACTACTTTTTGATGTAGAATTTAGGAGTACCTAATTGAGGTATGATGTATTGGGGTTAGTGGAGGCTGGGGATTTAGGGGGGGGGGCTGTTGGTGAAATAATAGAAGGGAAAGTGTCAATTTAGGGATGTTAGGGTACTTTATAGGGTAATGGTGTGCTGAAGGTATTGAGGGACTTTTTTATTTTTTTCTTCTCCAAATGTCTTACCAAAAACTGGCTTGTCTACTTAAGCTGACACACTTAAGAAATCAAAACATGCAGTTATAGTTTAGTTTATTAAGTATTAGTGTTTATATCAATTCTGCTTATATTTATATCTTTTTAAATCATTTTTTTACGTTTAAATATTCATAGTACTGGTAAAATAGCATTTGGAAAAACAAACAGTCCTTTCTAATTTAAAAAAAAAAAGTTCATTTTAACCAATCTTGAAATTTTTCCTAAAAAGTACCTTTTCGATCCTGATCATGGAAAAATTAATGCCATTTTCATTGTATAAACTTCCATTTATCGTGTGTGATCCACAAATATTGTACCTAAATGTGATATTTTACCTCTACGTGTTTTAGTGTGCAAAAATCTTGATGTTCTATATATGTGCCATTTATTTATTTAATGTTTGAGTTTAGGGAGTATTTTGGGTACATTTAATTAATGAACTTTAAGTGGGTTTTTTAGGAGCTATAGTGAGAAAATTTGGATTAGGGAAATAAAAGTAAATTAATTTCTTTGTATGGAATCGTACCCAAAGGCTCTCTTGAAGTTTTTTATTTTCTTCGGCATCTTAACGAAAAGTTTTCCAGATTGCGAAAGCGAGCCGACTCAGCTGGACTCGAAATCCCCAGTTTCAAAGAGCAGTTCCGTACAGTCGAGTCCGCTTAGAGTTAGCCTACACAAATCAAACAGATTTAATACTCAGCAAAGATCCAATAGCAAAAAAAGTAATGAAAAAAAGTTAACACTTTTTTTGTGATCCCCTTCCCATAAAGAAATCCTTTTAACAAAATAGTGTGATTTAGGCAACCCTTATAAAACAGGTTAAAATTTTTTTTATTAAAACACAGCTTAAAAATTCACAAAAGCTTTGTAGACAAGTTTGAAGTAGTTAAAAGGTTGTCGAGCACCTAGAAAATCTTTGTTTTTAAAATTTTAAAAAATTTATATTTTTTTCAGGAGCGTTGGGATTTCCTTGTAGTTCGACACCTCCGCCTACGTTTGAGGATGCGATCCGGTCCGATCCTCACATCGATGGTTCTTCGCCGCTTCGCCACCGACCAGCCTCTCGCCACAGCACTAGGTAAATATCATCCCAAAAGCATGTTTCATCCATTTTTTCTTTTCTTTCCCTTTTATGCTTTTGGAGCCGATTAAAAAAAAATCATATCCTGTTTGCATAGGTGGTTTGTCATAGAATCAGTAAAACCTTCAAATATGTTCAAAACAAGAATCATTAACCCTGAACATGATAGTGAGGAAGAAATCGATTTTCCCATGAGTTTACTTCCTGATTGAAGTTTTTAAAACAAAATAAAATTTCGTTTTCTTTTATTTTCATTTCATTTTCATTTTTTTATTTTTTTTTATTTTTATTTTTTTGTTGGGACTCTAGCTCGGTGGCAACAAAACAAGTCGTTACTTTCCTCGATGGACAAGTGAGGTAAGCAGAGTTTAAAGAGTAAACTGAGGTTCTGTAAAACCCAATTATTTAAGGAAAATTCTCGAACCTAAAAAACAGTGACTCTTTCTCTCTTCTTCCTCTTTTCGGTTTAAATTAATGCTTTATTTTTTAAAGTCTTGAAACCCAGTCAAATTAGGTCAAATGGGGAGTTTGTCATAAAAGGGTATGATAGTATGGTTACTAAAACACCAAAATCTGGGGTAAAAACTCCAATATTCTGACTAGAAACTCTAAAAATGGGAATGAAACTTCAATTTTTTGGGTAAAACCAAGAAAATCTGGACAAAAACGACAATTTTTTTTTATTTACTTGAAAGCCTATTCCGATCCCCTGGGAAATATCACTAAAACTGAGAAAAACCGTCT